>BPLR01020640.1:0-16447 GCA_021605095.1 Caerostris extrusa | reverse complement strand
TCCCCTCCGGACACAATGCACTTATGCCAACTTTTTTCCAATCCTCAATGCATGCTAAAGTCATCGGCAGGGATGGCCTTCAAAGCGCGCGGCGATTCACGTTGAATCTCTTCAATCGACTCAAAAACGGTGTCCCGAAGTGGTCTTTTGAGTTTAGGGAATAGCCAGAAGTCGCACGGTGTGAATACGGTGGTTGTGGAACGATATGGGTTTCATTTTTGGCGAAAAAAGTCACGAAGAAATCAATGCAGTGACGAGGCTGCCGCATTCAGTGTTTTCTCGGTACATCTGATCGAGATTTGACGCGTTTGAGGCCCAAAAATGAGCGTTGTGCCCGACCACTTTTGAAATTCCAACATCATGCAGCAAAGGGTCTACTAATTGCTAAATCGACGGTTTTTGCAAGCACCAAATCTCTAATTTTTGGACGTGAGACAGCGTCGCTCGGGTCGAGGTTGAGTGGTCGACCTGAGGTCTTCGTCTGCGTGCTCTCTGCCTTCTTTTGGACTGCTTTATACCACTTTCATATCTCCTATTTATTAAAAATTTCTCTTTCTGTGAAGCATTTCCTTTCTTTCCGATATAGGAATGCTCACCGAATGCCTTCACCTGCAACATTCCATACGTTTCCACAAACAAAATTTAACCCAAAGTTCTTTGCTCAATGAATTCAGCCATTTCAAAAATCGCCGGAAATCGGTTTTAGCCTCTCGCACAGCAGCGTCACTCAAACACTAATGAGAAATATTTGCGGACATCAAAGATTTCACACAGATGTCAAGGACAGAGCCAACGACCTAAAAAGAGAAAAAAATTGAAAATCCATAATCCCGGAATTTTAAATTGAAAAATTTGGTCTTACTTTTTGGACACAGTAGTATATTTTATTTATTAATCGGTCCACAAATATCCTTACAGAAAGTCCAAAAAGATAGTTTTTTTAAGAGTTCCAAGGACAAATTTATCTCCGCACTTTATTTTTCATAATTGAGGGAATAAAAAATAAAATTTCTTCCAAAAGATTATTGCACGAACGGAAAATAAAAGGAATAATTGAGAATGAGTACCTTACTCAGGAAAATAAAAGGCAAACTTTCAATGAAGAAAAATATGAAAATAAACATTTGAAAATAAACAAAAGTATATTCCACATAATTGATTCCTTACTGTATTAGAGAAAATGTGGAAAAAATCAAGCTTCCTTTATAATTGGTGTTTGATTTTAATTAAGTTGCTTTGTTAGTTTTAAAATTTTTATTTAATTTTAAATTTTTATAACAAATATGATTTTTAATTAAGTAAACATTTCATGTAATTTCCTTTCGTAAAAATGAGAAAAAAATATTTTTAAATATATCATAATAATATCAACAATGAATAGCGTAAGTGTAATTTTTAATTAAATAAATGTTCTACAGTACCTCATAAAAGATTTCGTATGTTTTGATTTTCTAAAATAATTTCTAGAAAAAAAAAAAGTAAAAATAATCAAACATTTAAAAGATTTCAACACGATCAAATTATTCCACTAGTTACAGGTGGATTTTATTAAATATATTATTTAATAACAATATTTCTAATCCTAAATTACTCTTACATATGTTTTTTGCATGCTACTAAATATGTCTGCTTCATATTTTTCTTATTATAATTAAGAAATATTGTTTCAAACATAGGTTGCTTTATTAAATAAAAATCGTCTTAGAATATTGAGATTCTTCCGTTGTTGTTGCTGTCGTGGGCTTCCTGAAGAATACAAGAAAATCAAATATCGTGATACTCCCGAATAATATTGGCTGTTTTGATGGCCAGCTCGTAGTAGTATAAACCTCTACCAAGGGATGGTCTAGACAATGTATGGCAGGTGAAAGAGCTGAGCAGTCAAAGACACCATGAGGAGTAAGCTCGATATTGAGAATGAGTTGCCCCATTTTTTGGTATTTTTTAACGCCATCAGCAAAATGTTCTTATTTTAGGGGGTGCTTCATCCATAATGTTGTGAGAGTAGTAGCTGTTTTTCTGTCCACATTCAGCTCTGCAATTTGGTATTTAGTTTTGATCCTAGAAGAAAGATTAATTTAGATTTTGCCAAGCGAGGGAAGTAGGAATGGCAGTCTGATCCAGATTTCAGGTATATTCTTCACCAAAGAATTCGCAATTGCATTAAATTCCAAATTCACATGATTCTTTCTGTATAATAATTATTTATGTAATTATAATATTATTCCATGATAAGATTCAAGCTAGTATACATTAGAATCTGAACTTGCAAATTAATTATTAATTTGCACGTAGAAAACGGTCATAAAATTTTTTTTTTCTTAAATTGAAAGAGTTTTCCATCATAAAGGTTATGAAAAGTATTGAGCTTAAAAATATTCCGCTTTGTTGATCTCGCCAATCCAAGATTATCGACTAAAAATATAGAGTAGAATCAAATAAAGAAAATTAAAGAATATTTGTAAATTCAAAAAACAATTCAAGAATAATTCGATATCTAGGTAATTACAGCTGAGATTCTAGAAATAAATTCTGCATAAATCTAAATAATCGAAATCTTCGAAATTCCTCTGAAACATAAATTTCAATCAGCCAAGTATTTAAAAAAAAATCTTTTTGTTGACCAAATAAAATATCGTAAATTAATAATAATAAATCGTAATAATTATCGTAAAATATAATCGTAAAATAAATCTTTTGTTGACCAAATAAAATATCGTAAATTAATAATAATAAATCGTAATAATTATCGTAAAATATAATCGTAAAATAAGTCGTAATAATAATCGTAAAATAATAATAATAAATCTTAAAAATAGGGGGCTGTTGGGATTTTGTGACTTTTCGGGGCGCCAACTGAGCATTAAGTCACCGAATGTGGTAACCCGGATTTCTTTTGTACTGTTTGCAATTCACTTCATTTGCAATTCAATTCACTTACTAACCTTTTCTTGGTACACTTTAGTGAAATTTTGGTGCCAAATTCCAGTGGCTTCTATTCTATGATTGTGCCAAAATTTTTATAGAGAAAAAATTTGCTAATGAAAGCAATTATAATAAATTTGATGGAATTCGTTGCATAATAGTTATGAAATCGAAAAAGAAGAATTTAAAAAAAGAGAGCTTGCTTCCGTCGTTAAACATGGCGGCGGAAAAAGTTTTGGTGTGGAAATACATTTTATGTCCTAGAGTAAGAGAGTAGGAAAATTGAATTTATTGATGCCACCATGGATCCCTAAATGTATAAATATGCATCTTAAGCGAAATTTTAAAAAACATTCAGTAGAAAATTTGGTATACAGAAAGGTTTGGAGTTCTATCAGGATAACAATTCTAAGAAAATGCCTTAAATGCAGTTGCTTTACATTTGCAAAATGCTTTGAAATTTTTCCTCAGTAATCAGCTTTGAATTGTATAGAATATATTTGACCAGAACTTGAAATTAGATTTCAGAACGGTAACATCTCTTTAAAGCTGTAATCTGCAATGCATGAAATTTGGATTAAAAATAAGTTCTGAATTTTTAAACTATTAGAAACTATTTCGAATATTAAAAAGATGTTCTTACAACTCGTGAATATTCAATCAAGTGTTAAAATAACAATCGTATTAATCTAATTAAGTTTAACGAGCAGCTGAAAGATTTCTAATGAACATAATCGTAGTTATTCAAAAAGTTTTTGCAATATTAGTCCTTTTATCATGTATTATTGAATTTAAAAACAAATTTATTTTAAATAATTTTCTAAACAAAAAGATTAAGAAACGTGCTCTATTTAAATTGCCTGAAAGCAATGCATTTTCAAAATTTCATTAAATAATTCATTGCATGCTTGTGCTAAAATTTTGTGAGGCATAGTATGTAACGTTTGAAATTCGAAAATAATAGAGAGTTATTGCATAACGTTTTTTTATCGTCCGATATTTTTCTTCCTAGCGCGCATGCTCATAGGAATAGCTCAGTAGTGTAGTATTACAGATACGCATGCGCAATAGGTACAATGTTTCCTATGAGCATGCGCGCTAGGAAGAAAAATATCGGACGATAAAAAACGTTATGCAAAACTCTCTAATATCAGTAATTGTAACAGATAAACATTTTGTTTTAATTAAAGGACTATTACATAAAGTGTTTCAAACTTGAAAATTTATCGTTTTCAGAATATTTTATAATATCGTAAAGTGATAAATTAATACGATTTTCAATTGAATAAGCATTCTCTAAAGCATTCGAATTTGAAAAGGAGAAATGACAAAAATTTAACCATGCTTCCTTCTACGTACTGACAAGAGCGCCCCCCTGTGGCTTTCAAGAGAAATGAAGGTACTTACGTATTAACGATACCTTGGCGACAGTTGCGCCAATAAAAAGAGCACACGCGCCAACCGCAGCTACAGATTTGGCGGTTTTTAATTGGCGCAGATCTACACTTAAAATTTTTGTTCCAAATAATAAAATATATAAAACACTTCATTTAAAATCAAAACGCTTTCAAAAAAATTTTTGTTTCAAATAATAAAATATATAAAACACTTCATTTAAAATCAAAACGCTTTCAAAATTCAAAACACTTTAAACAAACAAACAAACCATCAATTTCCACAATGCAATCCGGTCCACCTACCTTCTTTTTGGTTTATTCTCCATATCCAAGACACATAATTCACGCATGTAATTGTTCCAATCTATAACAGTTTTATCCGATAAATCAAGTTGCTTTTCACAAAAATTTAATCGACGTCAACTCCTCGCACCAGCAGTACATGAATCTCAAAGCTGTACAAAATGGAATTCTGCTTCCTTAAACCAGTTTTTCAAGTCCCACACGATAAGCACACTGACTGAAATTGCATTTCCAAAATTTACGTGCTTACCAAAAATAAAGTTTCATGTCATTGAATTGGGTCATTTTCGTTATTTTGGTAAAAATATTTCGCTCCTGAAAAAACAAAACTGCATCTTGTTTCTGTTTCTGGCAAATCCCAAATACGCATTTCGTAGCACTACAAAAATGGCGTCAAAACTCAGCAAATCTGCAGCTTTTAGATTGGCGCCGTTTAAAACCGCCAAATCTGTAGCTGTTAGATTGGCGACACTTAAAACCGCCAAGTCTGTCGCCAAGGTACCGTTAATACGTAAATACCGAAATGAATAGTTGGCCTACAGACTCTCACCTAGAAAAGAAGTATATTTTGCACATCCTGCGTGTAGCTGAGTATCATGTTTCGGCCTAGAAATGGAGTCCTTTCACGAATATATAATTACGTCTTTAAATGCATTAAATATTGTATGTTTGTAATTGTATGTGTGTGGGGATAAATTGTAATCGTATGTGTGGGGGCTAAATTGTAATTGCATGTGTGGGGGTTAAACTGTAATTGTATGTGCGTGGGCCAATAAAGCTGTGAGTTCTCCAACTTGTGCCTCAAGTATCTCAACCCAATCACACCCAGTTACAATCTGGTTGTCCAACTTGCACACTACAAAAATAATTTATTTCACTCTACTATTAAAAATATTTAAAGGAAGATTTTAAATTAATATTGACAACGTTAATAATAAAAATTAAAAATGGTGTTTACGCATAACTGAATTGTAATTTCTGTGAAATGTGCTGCAATTAATCATAGCTTTCTTTCAGTATAAAGCAGTATCTTTCATGAGTTTGAATTGCTCAATATAATCTTTCCTGAGAAGGTTAGAATAATTTTCAAATTCAGGTTTTTTAATTTTTTAAAATTAAAAGTGAAAAAAGAAAATTAATGATTAGTAACACTAAATTACATTGATTTATGAGCTCCCAGAATGCTCTTCTATTTTTTTTTTGAATTTGATTATCAATTCATAAATCAAATTTACTATTTTTAATTTTGTATAGTCTAGACAATGAACTGTATACAATTAATATTCAGTGGTTAATCTGCTCATAGAACAACAAAATTGAGGTGATTTAAATATGAAACTGTTATTTATACTTTCCACAAAATTTTTTATTTATGCAGTTCTTCATTGGCTTTCTTTTGTAAAATGTATTTTTATAAATGAAAGTTAAAAAAGTTTATTTTTTTATGTCCCAAAAGATTATAAAGAAGTTCCCAAAACATATATTTTTTATATCCCTAAAAATTCATTCAATCTGTGGTCATAGTATAAAAATTATAACGATACGAATTAACGATGTTAATTTTTTACATTCTGAATCCATTATTTTATCTCTTGCATATTAAAAAAAATTATTACTTCCTTTTAATTAAATAAATCTGTTATTTTTTTTATAACTAACTAGAAGGAAAATGGAACAAATAACAGAATTTTACACAATGTTTTTATTCGCATTCGTAATTCATAATTAATATTAAATGCGCTATTTCTTTATTTTGTCGTATTTTTTTATTCATTTTTAGAATTTTCATATTTGAATTTAATGTATATATTTATTTTTGCATTTGGCATTTAATGTTCTTGGACAATTTTCTTACGATATTTGACAAATGAATAAAAGGAGTTTATGTCAGTTAAAATGCATACAGAAAGAGATATTATATTTTTTATTATCGTCGTATTACATACAAATAAACAAGTAATATATAAAAAAAAAAAAAAATTTTAAGTCAATTCCTTCTTTTTTTCACTCTATTGCAGAAAGTCCTTTATAAATAATTTTCATTTATTTTTTTAAGTTTATCTGGCGCCATCTATTGCAACTTAACTTGCCATATATGCAACTTAAATCTAAAAAAAACTAAAATTGATTAATTAAATTTAATTACTGAATTAATATTTGAAAAAACTGTATTAACATCCAGTGTCATCCACTACAAGTTAAAAAATGTATCTGAACTTGAGTGGATGAATAAAAAAAGTGTTTTATTAACGATTGGAAATTTAAACAAGATATATATAAGGAGAGTGTGAGCTAATAGAAGGAATTGAAAAAAAAAAAAAAACAGCAATCTCAAATTACAGCAAAATAATGAAAGCAAATACATACGATAAAAATAATAAAAACAAATATATTAGGCTATATTTCAAATTTAATTAAAAATTTTTTGATCATTTAAAATTAAAAAAATATAGAATACATTAACAAGAATACTCAAACACGATCATTTCAAATTTCAAACGTAAAAAATTAAGAATAATAATATCCAGAAAAATAAACTAAATTAAAATCAGACGATTTTTATATTATTGCCAATTTTTAGTTACATTATTTTTTAAAAATTGAACAATCTATATTAAATGAATAATACAAATTTTTGATAATAAAATAAAAAATAATTAATAATTAAATGAATAATTTAAAAAATACGACAATTTTTATATTTTTTCGAATTTGTAATTACATTATTTTAAAAATTGAATAATATTTATTAAATGAATAATAAAAATATTTGATAATAAAATAATAAGAATTAATAATTAAATGAATAAAAATAAATAATAATTAAATGAATAAAATAATTAATAATCTTTAATTAATTAATAATTAGTTATGAGAAAAAAGAGATTATTAACTAATTATTAATTGATTAATGATGAGCAAATGAGAAGAAAGAGCAGCGTGAATATATGAATATTTCTCCCATATAAAACTAAAATTAATTAATTAATTAATATTTGAAAAAAATGTACCACAATTGTCCACTACAAGTTCAAAAAAATTTACGTTTTAACTTGAGTGGATGAATAAAATGTATTTTATGAACGATTGAAAATTTGAATGTAAGATATATATAGGGAGAGTGAGCTAATAGAAGGCATTTAAAAAAAACATTATAAAGAACAAAAATAAAACTATACTGCTTTTTTTTATGTATCAAATGTACAATTGTGATTTTCTTTAAATAAAATGTTTGATAGAAGTAGAACAAACAACTGAAAGAATTTGATTTTGAAATATTAAAATAATCGTTTGTTATTTTATAAAAATAACCGTTTATCATTTTATTAAAATAATCGTTTGCTATTTTAACAAGATAGTCTATTGTTATTTTATCAAAATAATTGTTTAATATTTTATTAAACTAATCGTTTGTTATTTTATCAAGATAGTCGTTCGTTATTTTATCAAAATAATCGTTTATTATTTTATTAAAATAATCGTTTTTGTTATTTTATTAAAATAGTCTATTGTTATTTTATCAAAATAATCATTTATTATTTTATCAAAATGAATTAAAATAATCGTTTGTTATTTTATCAAAATAATTGTTTATTATTTTTATTAATAATAATCGTTTATTATTTTAGTAAAATAATCGTTTATTATTTTAGTAAAATAATCGTTTGTTATTTTGTCAAAATAATCATTCGTTATTTTTTAAAAATAATCGTTTGTTATTTTATCAAAATAATCATTCGTTATTTTGTTAAAATAATCGTTCGTTATTTTATCAAAATAAATTAACGTATTTATAAAAATAAACTAATTGAAAATGTGCAAATGCAACTGAATAAATTATAATTGATTAGCACATTAAAAAAAAAAAACTAGTATTCTCACACTGGAAAAAGAAAGTATTACGAAGTTTCTATCCATGATATACGTGTCTGTATTTAGAATGTTGCATTAGGCCGGCAGAGAAAGTTCAAAGTTTGCTCTTAATTTCTTTTTTTTTTTTTCACTTCGGAGAACTCTAATATGAAGCAACAGAATAGAGTTTGTTGTGGGTTAAAAGGTATTGAGCAAAAACTGAAACAGGTTATGTTTATATTTTTCTTATCTGAATCTTTCGTAAGTTTAAGTGCTGAAAGAACATTGCCACAGTTTTATAAACCGGCTTCTTGTTAAGAAAGTAAGAAAAAACTTTCACATCTGCAGTGGTTTATTTTCTCCGCCAAGATTGCTTCGAATTTGATCGAAAGTTGATTTTGTTGTTCAAACCTAATAAAATCCAAACCAATAAAAAAAATTCCTATAGTGTTCGTTGATTTTTATATTTAGTTATAATTTTTTAACAGATGACTCGCAACTTTAACCTATTTTTTTTTATAGATAAAGCGTATTGAAATATGTATAAATCAAATTAATTCTAAAGGTAATAAAAGAGTTTATTTTCTAAACAGTTAACGTTATCCGGGAATTGTCGGACGACTAACAAAATTGTATAAAAAAAAAATTACAATAAAGTTCTTTATTAATTTACAATGTAACTTAAAAATATAATAAATTTCGACGTGAGATTTCTCGTTTACTTGTAATATGTCCAAGCGATACTCTATTTCATGCATTATCGAATGTACAAGGCGTCTAATTGACGTCTAATTTCACATAATCTAACATGAAAGAATCCAGTGAAATGAAATTTGGAGAGTACCGCGTTTTTTCACATAATTAACAGAAAATAGTCCAATGTATAGAATAATGGCTTAAATCAGGGGTGACCAACCAGAGGCCCGCCTTGAACATTTTTCCAGCCCATGAGATTTATCACACTTTTACAAAAATATATTTATTTTACAATGGTCAAAGTAGTGAAAACCAATGCATTAAAAAATACATTTTGTGTGCATCCATAAATTTAAAAAAATTAATTGTCGAAATTAAGTGAAAAAATTAATTTTGATTTCAAAATAATATTCTTACAAATATATGATAGATATTGCCTGTTTTATTTATGAGTTCATAGAATAATTAGAATTATATTGTGCGAACTCATGATGTTCCTAGCTGAAAAGTTCCTAGGCTGACACATAGATTGCGCTACTAGTAATAAATCCATATGATTTTAGTTAGCCTAACTTTCAAAAAAAAGGTGCACGTGTATAAATTGACAGCTGTTGCACTATTAGTATGTGAGTTATAACATTTTTAGTGTTCATCACGTGCAGTCCACTCGGCTGACTGTCGATTGGACTCCGGTGTGAAATGATGGAGCCATGTTTCATCCATTTGTCACATATCGACGCAAAAAATTCGGGTTTATTACGATTGAACAGCTCAAACACTGGTTAGAATCATCAATTCGTCGTTGTTTTGGGTCGATTGTGAGCTCGCGCGGCACCTACTTTGAACAGAGCTTTCGCATATCCAAATATTCATTCACGATATGTCCAACACGTTCCTTTGATAACTTTAGAATCTCAGCTATCTCAATCAGCTTCATTTTACGGTTGTCAGAAATTATTTTGTGGACTTTTTATGTTTTCATCGGTAACAGCCTCTATGGGGCGTCCACTGCGTACATCGTCCTCGGTGCTCATTTCGCCTCGTTTAAATTTAGCAAACCACTTCTCTACGGTTTTTATTTTCCTGGTGCAAAGTCCGAATAATGTTTATCAAGCCAAGCGTTGGCTTTAATAGTATTTTTCGCCAAAAGCAATGCTTTATTAACACGAAATTCCTTTTTATCCATTTTCAAACTAACAAAAGTTGCTTCACTAGAAATGCTATAACTCACATACTAATAGTGTGCAGCAGCTGTCAAATTTATACACACGTGTCTTTTGAAGGTTAGGGCTAACTAAAAATCATATGGATTTAATACTAGTAGCACCATCTATGTGTCATCTAGGAACGTTTCAGCCCACCTGGTAATTTATATGCGGCCCACGGAGATATGATGCATTTCAAAGTGGCCCCAAGATCATTGGGTTGGCCACCTGTGGTCTAAATGGATAGAATGTTGCCGTTTGAATCAAAAGGGTATGATTTTAAATTCGACAAACGATGCCAAACAAAAACTTACGTCTCCAGGTATGGACATAATAAATCTATATCTACATGATAAAAATATCTTTCGTTAATCTCATGAAGAAGGAGGGTACAAAACTCCACATCATCGTTGAAGTTGGTTGTTAAAAAAACTGCTGTAGCACAATATGGATGCAGTATAGCGGATATCCACAAAGGTTCACACTGGATAACACTGAATCTGCTATATCTCTGCCATTCTAGTAGCGAATATTCTCAAGTCAAAGTGTCCGATATTCGAAAATACCAAGTCACAGTCACATAAATTTCTTCAAGAATACATTTTTAAAGTGGAAACAAAAAAAAAAAAAAAAATAATTTTTGGATACTTTTTTAAAAATTTTATCTCTCTAATAAATCAGAGAGTTATAAAGGATAAAAATAAATAATGATGCATAATAATAATATATGTAATGATTATAATGTACATAAATAATAATATATGTAAGATTATAATGTACATAAATAATAATACATGTGATGATTATAACGTACATAAATAATAATATATGTAACGATTATAATGTACATAAATAAGAATATATGTAAATAATATGATACATAAATAATAATATATGTAATGAAGATATTGTACAAAATAATAATATATGTTACGATTGTGATGTACACAAATAAGAATATATGTATTGATTATAATGATACATAAATAATAATATATGTCATTAATGTGCATACTAAATGTAACGATTATACTGATGCATAATAATAATATATGTAATGATGATAATGTACATGAATAATAAGATATGTAACGATTGAATGTTTATAGTAAAATATAAATGAAAAAATTTCAGTCATTTGCGACAGATTCTTTGCATTTGGCACAATTGTAATGTGTTTGCACTTACAATTATTGATATCTTGGAGGATTTTTTATGCATATTAGACGAAAAGTAATCGATTTTTTACGGATAGTCAGCTATATGGGGCGAATCTAAATTGATGTCACAAAGGCCTTAAGGGTTGATAGGGTAAACAAATACGCATTTTTATATAATGTAGCATCTTTCTCCACGGGAGAGATGCTAGCATTTCCGTTCCCAAGGGAAAAGAATGTATATTCTTCAACAGGGTGCATAATAACAACCTATGCTCAAATCTGACAGCAGATAGCAGTGTCGTGGATATTTATATTACATATAATTGGTGACTTGTTCTAATGAGAACAACCTGTCACTCCAAATCTGACAGCGGATATTCATCGGTGTCATGGATAATAATACATCATGAAATTAGAGATTGTCTATTCGACTTCACAGATGGGATATGGACTTCATGAGTTAACGCATCGTGATTGGTGATAGGCCATGGGATGAAGTGTCCACTCCAGTGAGGAAGTGGCGCCACCCCTCTTAACGGATCTTTTAAAGAGGAAATTTTGGAGAAGGATGAAGAGTGTTCTGCGACGAGTCGACAAGAAGTGATGTTTTGCTCTTCTTCTGTAAAGTAACTGAACAGGCTGGAGATTCCGCCTATTTCCAAAGTGAACCCCTAGTGGTTTCGTGTATCATGCCATGTGATAATTAAGATCTGTGGCTGACCGGATGCATTAGATTCGTCGTAAACTCTAGAACTCTGAAAATCTCGAACTTTGGAGTGAACTGCACATGCGAATCAATTTTAAATCTTTTTAATTTTCATTTATTTGTAAATACAGTGTAATAACCAGAGTTCAGAGTGAAAATATTTCTTTTTTATTCTGTGCCGTCTTCGACCCTCTCTATCATTCACGAGTAGCCCAAAACAGTAAGGAACGACAAAAACAATCTCTAAGGCATTGGCAGTAACACAAAAGGATGCAGTTTAAGAACAGCAGGGCATATGATGATGTGCCTTCCAGGCATGGGCACGGCATAGTTGCAAGGGCAATATCTCTAGCAGCCAGTCCTATTCTATACAGGGAACTCTGTAGTAGTCAGGGCCCGTGACAAGTCAAAAGCAGGCCCCGCCGACTGTTCTGGGAATTCTTGTTGACTTATTCAATAGGGTTCCACTTTTTCTCAAAATTCTTCTCTCCGTACAGGTTGAAATGGTTAGATTTAATAGAGAAAGATATATATCGCCTTATAAGGATCAGGTTGCATCATTTGTGATCCCTTCTTGGCCAACATATCAACCAGCTGATTTTCATATATCCCGCAATAACTTGAAATCACTGCAAAGCAATGAATTTTTCCGATGTTTAGCAGCCTATTTATCTTTTACTATGCAGTTTCTAGAAATCTCATATTCACAGTGATTACTGCTACTACTACACAACACCGCACCCACATCACTGTTCCTGGAGCTGAGTTGTCTCTGTACAGTTTGGAAATGATGAGGGGAGAAGTCTGACTGGGCTCTGAACAATGCTCTACGATCATATTAGACTGGAACCTACGGTTTAAAGGGGATTTTCGAACCACTACAAACATCCAGAGCACCTAGTTCGAAATTCACAGTGATTGGTCATAATTTCTGGTCTGGATGTGAATCAACAAAAAAGTATTTTATTTTCACACTGCTCTATTTTGTCTAAGGCCAAAAAGATTGATTTATTTACCCATCAAAGTTGAAATGAAAGACTTGACACACACACAAAACCGTCGGAAAATATTTAATGTATAATTATTTCATATCTACAATAAAAAATAAATATAATATGATGAAAAGCAAATAAAGAATTTGATACATGATAGAATATTTATTTAATAATTGTTTCAGTATTTGGTTCGCTGTTTTGAATAACGAGGAGTAAAAATCATAAATCGAATGTTTTTTATTTATTTTTTTTTAATAATCACGTGTAAAAGTGTTTATTCCCACATATGTGATTATCACAGCAGGCTTGTGTATTTTTTAGTGTATTATTTAGCAACATTTACATTTGGTGCACTTTTAAAGCGAATATATTTTGGGAAATAAATACGGTAGAAATTAAAAAAAAATTACATTGATAGAAATTAATTAAGAATTTGATCTTCAATTTGCCACAAAAGTGAAAAAAAAAATATTTTCCAAATATTTAAACGAAACTATACTATACAATACTATTTATATTTTTATTAAATAAAATATGTAATATTAAAATATGTTTTTATTGTAACTGAATTAATACCGTGCCATGTCTGCTATAAATTAGAAAATATTTAATAAATTAATTCTCTAATATTTGTTTATTTCCGTTTCTTATTCACTAAGGGCTGGAACTTATTTACTCTTTCATAAAAATTAAAAATAAATATTTATCATTATTATTTAATGCATTGTCCTTTGAGTAGAACCACAAAGAAAAAAGATCTAGAATAGTTTAAAAAATTTCCTTATCCTTCTAGATTATTTGGAGGCAACTAATCACAATCATAACGGCTAAATTTATTGACACAAAATAGACACACAAACACATACTAAAATTCTAAAAAATTAAAAACTTAAGGAGTTTATTTAAAAAATACTTTTTTACTCGTCCGAATGAACGCCTTTTTTCACGCCTTTCTTTTGTTTTCTAAATTCAAATTTAGAAGGAAAAATTAAATGTAAAAAATATAGTTAAATATTTGTAATGATTAATTAAAAATCACCTGATAATTTATAGTTAAGCTATAAATACTATTTGTTTATTAAAAAGGCCTTCCTTATTATAACTATAAACACTACACGTCAAAAGTTACAGACCATAATTTCTATTCTGCCTTCGGCAACATTTTTATACTAAATGAAATCTACTGCTGTCGTCAAGGCAACGACACCAAGATTTTTATTTTCGTTTATTTCTTCGACTATCATGTTTGTATTAGGATTTTAGATGACACTAGATACATTTTCAGTTTTTCCCCCCTGTCTGTAAGAACAATTTTTTCCTGACAGTGTTATCTGTGATTTCAAGTACTCATGTACTGACCCGAATGAATAAAATTGGCGAGTTAGCAAATCTATGATAAAAGTTTTTACTTATTTCCGGCAGTATGGCCGTACTTAACAAGTAAGAGAATTATCCCTTCATATAATTTTATGAAGTTGGGCATACATGGGACCCAGAATGTTATACAGCAGCCTTGTCTGTAGGAGCATGTTGTTTATTCGAAGGAATGAAATTATATGCTCACATTATATTTGGTGAGTTTTAAATTGTTAGAATTTTTTCGTGTTAAAGTGAATGACTAATTAGCACATTAATTTATTTGTTTTTCATAATTCATGAACTTTTAAAGACAAAAAAAAAAAAAAAAAAAAAAAAAAAAAAAGAAAAGAAAAGTTCTTAATTATTTTCCAACAAAAATAATAATTAAAAGTGGTGATATATCTCTGACTGTTCAAAAGAAATTTATGCTAAAAATATAATGTTATAATATTAATGCTAGATTGACAGTTGTCAATATCCTGTTATAAAATTATTATTTATAAAATAAAAATATTTATTAACTATTTAAAATGTTTGCTTATTTTAAGTGATTTTTGTGTCTGAAAAATATCTAATTAATAAAATAATTCAACTTATTTAGAATATTTTAAATTCTAATAAGTTGTCGAATATGATAAATTATATAGTCAAAATTTAATATGAATTCTAATCAAGAAAACATATAATTAAAATTTTCTTTTAAATAATAAGTTAATTTTTAAATATAAAGTGGATTTTTTAGAACTTTTTTGATCTATTTTTTTATGCATTTGTATGTTATTTTTATTAATTTTTAATAAAATTAATTTTTCAATGTTTAGATTACACAGATCCTCCCAAAGAAAATTTTCTTTAAATACTTGTATAAATACCATACAAAGTATATATACATCATCATGCTTCCTTGGAGTTAATGGATTTGCATTTATATTTATATTTTGTTTATTTAGGTGAAATATTTTTATATATTTTTAACTTTCATTAAATTTAGTAAATCAGTTGGCAAGATTTGGTATAAAATATTTAAATTTTTATACTGTTACATCTCATGATTATAAATTTTTTTTTTAATTACAGCACATTAAAGATGTTTTTAACTAAAGGCATATTAATAAACATTTATATTATTTTGAATAATTATGTTATTTCAAAAAATAATGTTTGTTTTTATTTATAACAGCAGATTACAATGGCTAATTATCAATTTAAAATGATTTTACAAAATTGTTTTTAAATTTATGACTTTATTAGTTTTTACACTATCTCATAATAATTTTGTTTTTTGTTTTTTTGTATTTGATGCTATTTATTTAAGGGTATCAGTTGTTATTTTTCTAAGAAATAATAATTAATTGTAAGAAAAATATTTGAGTATGTTTTCCTTGCTGACTAAATAAAAGTTAAATTATGTTTTTAAAATCACTTTATCATTTATTTTTTATGGCTGAGAATTTTCATAAACCCTATAATAATATTACCATTCATGAATCATTAAATATAAATGTTTTAATTTTTAATTTTTTGTTAATACTATATTGAATAAAAAAGCAATAAAATTTATTATTAATTTAACCAATAAATTTCGTTTCCTTTTACTAGGAAGCTAATAAGGAAGGGAAAGTTTTATTATTTACATTATTTCTTATTTTCCTGCATTTGTAGCCAGTTTTCTTGCTATATTAATAGAAGAAAAATAAGGTTTGTACTCTACCATGCTTAAAGTTTCTTTTCTCTTGATTTTAATAGTTTGAACAATAATATTATTGAAAACAAATGTTTATAAACCATAGTAATTTATTTACATTAGTAGTAAATAATTTATTTTGAATCATTTATTAGCAATACGTAA
>BPLR01020639.1:0-101380 GCA_021605095.1 Caerostris extrusa | reverse complement strand
CTTTGAAATAAAAAGTTTATCATTATATAGATTCAATTTTATATTGATTTTCGATAATAATGACATTTTCAGTATTGTTCACGTATTTTCTTTTTAGTGACTAAAAACATTTATTAAATTGTGTTTAATCATTTCTTTTTTTTGCTATTTTACGTATTTTTTTATTTGTATTAACATATTGATTAAAGATGTGTTATTATATATGTAAAATGAAATTAAATTATAATACAGTACTTAGGGAGTTATATTAATAATAATTTAAAAAAAAAATAAAGTAAGTAAGAGAAAAAACATTTCAAATTGTTTTTTTAATTGTCTTAATTGATTTTATTTAATTTTACATTTGCCAAATACCTTAATATCACAAAAGAAATAAAAGAAATATTTAATGTCAGCTTCGTTTTATATATAAATATATAAAAATTGTGTCAAAGCAATTAAAAGTTAAAGCCTGCATAATTAAGAAAAAAATTACTAATTGAAAATTGCGACTACATTCTTCATAACTAACTTAAATTTAAAAAAAGTCATTTTTTTATTTGCATGTTATTTAACAAAGAATAATAAATAAGTTAAATTTTTTTAGTAAGACATATAAAAAGAATCATTTTAATTTAAGCAGATGAAAATAACTGTTTTGTTAAACAGCTAAAGTTTTCGTTTAGGTTTTTGCATTGTACTGCAATGTAAGAGTTTTAGGTACAATAAGGCATTTTATACCCACTTTCCCATGCATAATTTCCAAAAAATATCTCCTAGTTCTTTTGCTAGTTATTCAATGAATTTTTATTTAAAGGCCTTCAATTAAGAAAGAAGTCTTTGAAAGATTTTTTTTTCTATTTTATTTTCATTCAGAAAAGTAATTTAAATTTAATTTTGTTGTAATATTTTGTCAACTATAATTTTTTATTGTAGTATACCTTTTTGAACTCTTTCACATAAATTTGCAATTTCAATTAATGGATTTTAAAATGTAGAAAAATACATTGTAATAAGTCATAAAAAATTTGAAATTATTTACTATTTTATTTTATATATATATATATATTCTATTTTTATTTTTCAGACTGGAAGTTTTAGCAGAAAAGTAATTTAAATTTAAGTTGAAACACTGTCTAAATCTTTTTTTAGTTGTCCACGATATACAAATCTTTTTTCATTCTAAGAAAGTAAAGTTTCTTTTTTAACAATTTCAATTTTTTGAATGGTGATGTCAATATATATATATATATATAAAGAATGGTGTCTAATCAAGTATTTAAAAATTAAATTTTTCTTAAATTAATTATATAGTAAATAATTTCAAATTTTTGCAATGATTTAGCTTCATAAATGACCCTGGGATTCTTTTTTTTATATTTTGGTATTTTTCTTTTACATTGTAACTAGAAATGTCCAGTGAAATGTGTTAAAAATTAATTTCATACAATTTGGTATGTAAGCTAAAAATAAAATTATGAAAATAAAAATAATAAAATAAACATTTTAAAATTACAAACTTTAAAACAACAGCATTAGGTCTATATATTTATATATATTAATGTTAAAGATATATATTACCATTGAAAATATCACTAGACGCAACATTGACATCCAATGTCTCCAATGTAACTTATTTGAACACTCCATTGAACATTGCTCACATACTGGCCAGATGTCTTAAATGCTGTGAGAATAGTAGAACTGATGAATGCATTAAAAAATCCTGAATCACTCTGTTTCAACTGCCAAGCCATTCGTCAAGCTGCTTCTTGGAAAGGTGCCCGTATTTCCAAAAGACACAGATAAAAAAAGGACAATCTCCTGCAAACACAACCAATCTTCTTAGATCCTTCAAATCTTCTTTTTTACAACTCATGATCATTTGTTCAAGCTGTTTGCAGCAATACAACTAAAACGGACACTTTCGAGAAATTCTTACCAACTCTTGCGGCAGTAAAAAATAAACAAAATTTTGGAATTCTGGCACTATTATCATTCCAAAAAGAACTGCAAAATATTCTTACAGCTGTTCCTAAACTATTTAAAATATTACTTCGATCATACAAAAATCTGAAAACAATCACGATAAACTTGAACAATTCACGCAGACTTTGTGACAGCCTCAACTTTAAATCCATAATGGGTAATACAAAAAAAAGTTTTTTTATAGTTAGATAAAGGAACTTTTTAGTGAGATAAAGAAAATTTGGAATAAAAACTCCTCTATAATGACTTAGACATATCATTTGCTGGAATGACTATAATGTTCATTAGAAACTTTGAAGTATTTAAAAATCAAATAATTAAATTTAAGTCTGCATATCGTTCATAAATTTTGGAAACAATTTTAAATCAGAAGAATAATTCACTACTGTAGTTTAAGCCAAGGACTACAAAGAAGAACGCATTTCCAGTGACCAATACATACAGTTTTTGTACTCAAACTAATAAAACAATAACACAACGAGGTCATGTCTTTCTGTAACCACATAAAAGTGATATTAACATTTATTGTGTACTGTATTACATTAAAAAGACAGCTAGTTCATTAGCAAGGAGATTAACCATTTATCTCATCCTCCAAAATATATATATTTGAGATGGTAACGTCAAATTGTCCATTGATCAAATGCCCATTGTCTATGATTTACAAAGCAATAGCAGATGTTTCCTGATTTTTAGAAGCTTACAATCTATCAAAACCCACAAATTGATTATTTGGTGGAGACCAGGTGTGTGGGACAGTTTGTCTTTGGACAACGCTTAGACTTCGATGTCTTTCGAACTAGAAATAGTATCGAATCAGTAGGATTGAAATTCTTATTCTGGTTACATGCTCTCTACCTGTGTTGAAAAGTGATGATTTTTATCTTTAAAAGTCTAAGCTATATTGAATGACATTCGTATCAGAGAGATCGACATTTCGATGATGAAACATTTGTCTTATGTAAAGATAGGATTTCACAAATACTTTTTTTCAATTTAAACAGATATAGTATTAAAAGTAAAATATTGTAAAATAACTGATTAAATGTAATTAACAAAATTAAGAAATAACAAGACATAGTTTTTAAAAAATGCTTTATATTTAACTTAAATTATGCTATCGCTTAGAATTAAATATTATTTTCAAACAATAGGGTGACTAATATTTATCATTAAAATACTTAAAAGTGCTTCAACCATTATTCGTTTTTTTTTTACAAAATTTATTTTTAATGTTAAGTAATAGAAAAATGAAAATCAAAACTATATTTTCCATGCATTAAACATACTATCATATTATTAAACAATTAACTCACATAATATATAATACATTACATAACTTATTATAAATATATTATTACGAGGGAATAGTTTATACGATTTAATCATTATATATGATCGGAATTTTTTTTATTCTGTTTCCGTTAGTTTAAAATATCAATATTTCATGTTTAGATTTCTAACTGTAGG
Organism: Caerostris extrusa; assembly: GCA_021605095.1. Taxonomy (NCBI): domain Eukaryota; kingdom Metazoa; phylum Arthropoda; class Arachnida; order Araneae; family Araneidae; genus Caerostris; species Caerostris extrusa. The sequence continues at coordinate 97,942 of BPLR01020639.1, read as the reverse complement.
GAAAATAACCTTGCTGAATTTACCAAAAAAAATTATGTTCTTAAATTATTAGATTCTGAAAAACACATATGCGATTTCCATATTTTTTTTAACATTTTCTTTATCATCGAAATTTTTAATTTTCTAATCATAAAATATTTTCAATATTTGATAAATATTTCTGCGGAAGATGAACAAATATTAGTATTCCTAAAAATTGTATATATATTTTTTTTTTTTCTTTTACATTTCAAAAAAAAAAAAAAACATTGAAAGCATATAAACTCTTCATTCATTTCGAGTATTATAAAATTTATTGTATTTTTCAGTTTTTATTTATTTATATGCAATACACTTAATATCTCTATATATTTTTAAAACATTTAAATCTATACGTAAGTAGGAGTTAAAAACAAAGGATTTATATTATTCTGATGTCTGAGGCACAACTTTTCAAGAAGGTTTGCGCACGACAGAGAAGTATTTTTATTATTTCTTTAATTTCGTAGTAAGTAATGAAGAGACACTGTTGTGCAACTGCTCCTATTACCACAAACAAATTTCTTAAATCAAATTTGGAGTCTAGAGCATTGGCATGGTTATTTTTATGCAAAGATCTTCTCTGCATTCAAAAAGGACATTAGCACTTCTTGGAAGGATTAAAAGAGACAGATGTTTCTGTAAACTATATACTAGTGTAGGTATTATTATATCCAGTTTCAAGAACGTTTGGAAAATTACTCGTTTTAGCACAAACGTATTAAAATATTTTTGTAATGTTTTCGAGTTGTTGAAACACTTTCTAACATGTTAAATTAGATAGATGTGTGTGTGTGTTTGTGCATGTAGTTATATGTGTATAACATAATAAAATATAGGTAAATTGCGTAGATATTTTCATAAGAATTGACATGTGTTTGATATATTGCAAATATGTCAAATATGAATTTTACTATTACTCATGATTTTTCATATAAATTATTTTCTTTAATTTATTGATGAAGTAAAATAATTGTGTCAGAAACATGTATTTTTTTAAACTGATTGGATTGACTCACCAACATTTTTTGTATATTTGTAAGCATTGGACATTTTCCAGTATGAAATGATATGGACAAAAAGAAAAGATAGAGAAACAAAAAATAATTTGATTGTTTTAAAAAGATGTAGCATTGCAAACCATTAAAAGTAAATAAGGTTATTTTTAATAAGAATTATAATACATGATAGAAAAAAAAAAAATTATAAATGCTAGAGGAAATTGGTTTCTAGGAAAGCTTGTAAGATTCTTAAAAATAAAAATCATCATGTAACTATTTGCAATAATTCCCAGTTTTTAATTTAAAAATAATGAAGTATTGTAATATCTTTATAATGAACTACACAGACGTCATCATTCAAACCAGATGATTTAGATTAAAGTTTGGAAACATTCACTTTACTATCTTAGAATGAAGGTTATGGTGTCTGAGAGGATATTCATGTGTAATTTCACATTTAAAGGCCACACTATAAAAAGATCCTTAAAACCTAGAACCAAGGAAACATTTTTTCTGATTCTACAAGTAATTCTCAAGTACAAAGCAAGTATAATTCTCAAGTACACATGGAACATTATTCAATCGTTCTTCTTGCACACTAAAATTTTCAGTCATTGGATCTAACAAGGAGCTAAGATCGAAACCTTTAAAAGGGAATCACATTTTAATAAATTAATTTATATTAAAATGAAGCTAACTTTTTAATCAATGAAAAGAATTTGAACTTGTTTATGACCATGATGTTTGTGAAATTTATTTATTTATTTTTGCATTACAAAAAAAAATCCATCAAGGTGTTACCTGCTTACTTCAGAAGCTGCAGATACCACAAAAATCACGCAACAAAACTGAAATCGAAAGTTTTTAAAGAAAAGAATATACAACTATATACTGATTCTACATAATAAAATAGAGTTAGTCACATCTAAATTTGAATTACTGTTCTGGACGAAAAAAAAATAAAATTATCTTTTCAAAAGTCTTTTTCTTAATTAAAAAGCCTTGAATAAAAATTCTTTAAATAACTAACAAAAGAATTTGTGAGGTATTTTTGGAAATTATGCGTGCAAAAGTCAGGTATAAAGGCATCATTGAACTTAAACACTCTTTACAATGGAGTACAATGCAGACCCTAAACAAAACTTTAGCTGTTCACAATCAATTATTTTCATCTGCTTAAATTAAAATGTGTTCTTTTTTTTTCTTTTGCGAAAGAACTTGACTTATTTAGTAATCTTTGTTAAATATCATACAAACAAAAAAATTTCACTTTTTTTTTTTTTTACTTTTAAACTAGTTATGAATAATGTAGTCGCACTGATGAAAATATATTTTTCTATTATTAATTTTTTTTTTTCTTAATTATTCAGACTTAAGTTTTAATTGCTTTGGCAGTTCTTTTTTTAAATCTTCATATATAAAATGAATGCTGACATTAAATATTTTTCTTTAGCTTTCTTTTTGTGATATGAAGAATATAGCAAATGTAAAATGAAAAAAATCGATTAAGACTGCTAAAGACAAAACAAATTTAAATATTTTTCACTAATTTATTTCAATTTTTATTGTTATTGTTAATATAACTCAACTCAACTAATAAATAAAATACAAAAAATGATTTATCTCAAATTAATAACATATTTAGTTACTACAAAGAAATAGTTTAACAATTACTTTGAAAATTTCATTATTATTCCAAAATCAGTATAAAACGTGAATATATATAATGATAAATTTTTTATTTCAGCGAACTGAAATCATAATATTCATTTATTATTCATGGAAATATTTCTGTAAACGAAACATATAAAGTACATGTATCAATTAACTGAATCCACATAGTAACTATCCAGTGTTTAATTAAATTTGAGTTCCACCTCAGTTATATATAAAATAGATTGAAATTTATCATTTAATGAATAATTAAATTTTCATTTTCCAGCTTTAATTAACTGCTCCTTTCAAAGTAACTGAATAATCGTTATCGTGCATAATAACCTTCTTTAAAGAGTGATCTTCAGACAATTATGAACACGCTCCTTCTAAGACGAAAATTATTTAAAGTTGGGGCCTATATAACATATATGTGTGTGCGTAGTATGCGCTTGTAGTCAAAAATCTAATTACTATTTATTTTATACAATGAGCACACATTTAAATTAAATTACAAATTTAATTAGAATTTTTAGTGAGCATTTTTGTCTTATCAGAATTTGAAAAACTGGTTTTAACTGTAAATCATTCAATAAATGACAGGATAGTGTAATCAGACGCTAGCATCTGGAAAGTTCAACATCATTAAAAGTACATCAGTTTGCATCATGCACCCATCGATTGCAATTTTCTTCTTTAATATTCAAAAGTATCTTCCCTTCCAAAAACAGACCGATTTGATTTTCATAAGTATAGGTGCAAATACTATAGGGTTATGATGTTATGCTTCAGATGCTACTGAAAAGATATCATTTGAATACTTTCACGGGTACGCCTATCATACTTTAAGGAACATTTTTAATAAATTCATACTAATTTAATAATAATTAAATAGGTTTTGTTACATGTAAATTTTTATTACATAGATATATTTAATGTGGAATTTTTACTGTGGAATGTTTGTTAAACTTTCTTGAGAACCGAAAATATATTTTTTCAATGAATTTTCCTAATTTGAGATAAATCTTCTGAAATATACTACAAAAATATTGTATTGTTATGGTGTCTCACGAGTGTATACAATACAAATACATAGATTTCAGAATTAATAATAAATACTGCTTTGTTTTTTTTTTTTTTTTAGTAATTATATTTTAAAATAAACTTCTAAAAGTTTTCAATTAAAAATCCAATTTCTTACGGAAATAGGTGCCAGTACTCAGTTCTGAAATTTTGAATTTGAAAATTATAATATTTTTTAATTCAAAACACTCTTTTTGAAGTAGTTATTCCAAAAACATTAAATTTTAAAATGTCCACTAAGCGATAATAAAAATAATTGAACAATCAACTGGAAAAATGAAACCTTTTTTTTTTTAGTGGCCGTCTAAATTAAAATTCATCGTTTTATTTTATTTTTATTATTTATAGATTTAATGTGGTGTTTCTAAATTTTTCGGAAACTTCAAAAGAATTTTTTAATACTTTTTTAGAAATTTTAGATATATAGATTATTTTATGTATTCAAAATGGATATTCCCTACAAGAATTTATATAAATCTTAAAAATTGCTTTTCATATTATATAAAATTTAAGACGTGAAATTCAAAAATATTTTGAAATTCTTAACACTCATATGTAACTGAAATGTTAGCAAGTGAAGCAGTATTATCAATCCATTTATTATTTTCTTTCACTTTTGTAAGGTGCTTAATTTTTAAATTAATGTCAAAACTATTACAAATTATTATAGAAATAGCAAAACTTTTTATGCATGGCTAAATAAGTCACAGTCAAAATGTAGAAATCATTTTTCGTATCGAAATTGAATAGTTATTTAATTACGCAAAATTTCTACATGTCAATTTTATATTGGTATATTTTTAACGATTGGTAATTGATATTTAATATTTATACAAAATATTTGCTTAAATTGAAATCTTAACAAAATTTCTTACAGTTTAAATTATTTTCTCAGTTAAAGACCATGATATGTATTCGCGTCAGACCATGATATTTATAAAATTCAGTTTCAAAAAGGTTTTTCTAACTCAAACGTAAATTACAATCATTATTGGAAGTTACTTCTTTATTGTTTAAGTTCCTTTACTTTGATGTGCCCTAGTTTGTAATAAACTTTGTGGATGGGGGAAAACTATCTTTTTTTCAGTCATAGGAAAATAATTTACTTTCAAATTACTTTCACGGCATTGCAGAAAAGTACTTTATTACGTGGATCACGAAAAAAATGACAAAAAGGGAGGTTGGAAAGCATATGAGCTTATATTGACGAGACTTTACATGAAAAATGATTGTTAATCTTGTCAGATCTGTACAAATTAATTTTAGTTTATAATGTCTAAGAATTTCTGAAAGTGATCTTAAAGATATATTCGAGAGATGAATACTTTCAATTTAATCATAATGAAAGTTTTAATATATCTTACATCAATGGATAATGATAGCTTTTATTTTATGGAATTTATAAATGCATGTATCAGAACGATAATCTTGTCCTATATGATAATACAATTCAAATTAACGGAAAATAGAATACCTTATATGTATTTACATTTCAAGGATCTTCAAATCGCATGATTAAAGTTTCGATTTCATTTAGTATTTAGACTGTCTTTTCTTTATGATAAGATATATCTTTCATGTATGCTTTTCACTATTCGTGCTGACAGACAGTGGTTGTCATTATGCAAATGGGATATAGAAAAAGAAAATATGTTTTTCTAGTTATTATGAATAAAAAATTTGCACGCATATCTTTAAAAGAAACATTTTTATGAAAGATTGGAATTAATTTCTTAATTTTTTTCTCTGTTCTTTATAAAACATAGTAAAAATAAAAACTTCATGAATGAAGGCTTCAGTTTACAATACAATCCATTTTATTTTAATTCTTTTTAACTGTTTGCATTTATATTAAAGCATCAACAGGAATTTTAGCTTTTTAACATATAAAATAAATTATATAAATTCAATATTAGTAACTTTTACATTTAAACTACTTGAATTCTGCTAGTTTGTATTTATTACAACTGTTTGCATTTATTGAATCAAATAGGAATCTTAGCTTTTTTAATATATAAAATTCAGTACCAGTTAGGTATTATTATAACAGTACCTTTAATACTTGAACTACTTTGAATTCTGCTACAATGATCTCAAATAAAATCTCGATAAATCCACTTGTATAACCAAGCGCTTTTTTTTTATAATTATTCAATATTTTTTAAGTTGCCTGCAGCACACTCTACTTTCTAAAACGCAATGCATTGACAGAATATGGTTTATTTCTGGCTTGATTGTGCAATGAGAAAATAATTGTAAACTTTGTCCCTCAGTTTAAATACTTATGTCGAAGACTGATTCTTATAATGGGAAAGCAACACCATCTTAAAATTTAAATACCTTTAAAGAAGCATTTGCCGGCATCAATAAATCTATACAGAATTCTACAAACTGTTTTTCTATCCATTTGTAAATATACTTTTTAAAATTACAATGGGACAGGTTAAAAATCAAGATGCAATTTACCAAAACAGGAAGAGCTAATTAGTGAATTAATTTTTTTCAATACAAAAATTGAAAGGCGAACACATTCAACTATGACATCACCAGTAAAACAAGTACATAAATAAATAGTTTTTATGTTTATGTTTTTATTTTTTAACCCACAAAGCAGCAGGGAGACATTTAATTTAGACAATTATTACTTAAGCGTATTTTATAATTTTAACATCAATCAATTATGGCAACTTAGCCCTTTATAGTTTAAAATTTGCAATTTAAATTTCTTATATATTATTAAATATTATTTTTATCAATATAATTTTGTAAAATCTATTTTTATCTTATATTTACATGAATGAAATAAAATCACTAGTACTCCTATGTAACCTAATTTGAAAAAAATCAATCTAAATGTCAAAATATTTTCAGGAGGTACAGTATCTTTTCTTTTTTTATTTTAATGCTAACAGTAAAAATTTTGATTGTATTGCTTTTAATATTTTTGAAAAACATTTGGAAAAAATAATTAAGCATTTCAATTGAGCATTTAATTAAAAAGTTTTTTTAAAAAATAAAATATTTTAAAAACTTTTAAATTTCCAAATCTTTTCAATTAAAAATATTTTAGTTTAATTTTTTTTTTTTTACATTTACTAAAGTATATTACATAAGAATGTGAATGAATGTATAGATAATTCTAAAATTAGTTTTGTCATAATTTTTTATTGTGATAAACAAGGAAAAAGGCGAAACTTGCTTTTTCTGTAATTTATTTATGAAAAGAAATAATACTAATACTACTTCTATACAGATTTTTATCACATACAATGTAAAAAATCATTTAAGAAAGTTGAAAACCTTTAATTCATTTACAAAAAAAAGCCTTAGCATTTTTTAAAAAATGAATATAGATAAAAAGCCATTTAAAGGTTTTTTTTCAGAAAGAGATCACTTTAAAACTCCAATACCGTGCATATTACATAAATAGCTATGAACTCATATAAAAACATTTCATGATGCGCATATCTTTAATACAAAAATATCTTGTGATGTTTAAAATCCACGTTAGTAAATGAAAAAGAAAATGATGTAGAAAATAAATCTTGGTTTAAAACTTACATTTGACTGCAAATGTATTTAAAAATGAAATGTGAAAAACTACCTCTAGCATTAATTAAAGCATAAAATACTTCATATATATATGTGTGTGTGTGTAATTTTAAAATCTTTCTTCAATATTCAAAAGACCCATATTTATATGTGTAAGCGTTTATTTCTAAAATTAGAGTATTCCCTGCATTTTTTTGCCAGGTTTAGAGTTTATTCTTGTTGACTCAAGCACTATAGTATTTTTCGTCTTCTTTTTGGTAAAACGGGGCTTGCGAGATAAATCAGTCTTCTACAAGTATATACGTATGTTTTACAAGCTAAATATGTTTAATGGTTTAATTCCACTATTGCATGATTCTTTTAAAATTACATAGAATTTTGACTGAAACTCACTGGCTTCTTGAAACTTCGTGTTGGATAACAACTTAAAGAAAGTAAAAACTGTTTTATTATTATGGTTTGTTTGAAATTTTTGTAGTGTTGTTGTTATTTTGCAACATCCGGTTTTATTTCAAGTATTGCCTTTAATAAAAATAAGCTAAACGCTAAAATTATTAAAAAATAGTGAAACTAAGAATTGGTGACAAAAAGTTGTGATGAAGCTTAATTGTTTTTTAAAAATATATAAAGCTTAGGTTTGCTTAAGTAAAAATTTAAGTTCTTTAAAAACTGTCAGAACGAAAGGAATTTGGAATTCCTGGTAAAGGTAGTAAGCTTTTAGTGAAAATATTCATTTTACTATAGAATGTTAAATATAACTATTAAATTGCATTTTTATAAGAATTACATTTACCTAAGAATCTTGAATATGAAATAGGTAATTGTGAAATTAAAGAATATCTATGTATTATTAACAGTAATTTAAAATGGTGAAACAAAGAAAGCAGAAATTTTAACTAAACATTGTTTAGATGTTTCATGTAATATTTTATTAATAACTATGTTAAGGTAAAAATTAAGATCACAAACAAAAGAAAAATTGTCGAGTTTAACATATTAAAAATAAAAAATGCTTTTTGATTAGCTTGAAAATGTGCTAATATAATAATGCTTGGCATATAATTGGATATATTTTGTATATAATTGCTTTTATTTTGGTATATTTGCTTTTGAATAAAATTATTTGATAATACGAACAATATATTTAAGATGGGGATGTTATATTATTTTTTAAAAAAACTTATATTTGTAAAACTTATATTTACTAAACGTATATTTTTTTAAAACGGGCCTGAATGGCCGAGTGGCTAGCGCTCTGGCGCTCGGAACCACAGGTTTCGGGTTCGAGTCCCGGCGGTGCCATGGTTGTTTGTAGTGGTTCGGAATCCACTTTCAAAAGTAGGTCCCGGTCTAATAGGATCGTAGAGCGTTGCGGGGGCATTGTTACCCTCGTCCGTGGCTTATCTTCAAGTTACACGCGCCCCTGGGTAATGCAAAGTGAGTACGTCTGTGCAGCATTTGCCTTAAGGCATCCAAGACCAAGCTGTCTGTGTTTGCCCGCTGCATTAGAAAAAAAAAAATACTTTTTTAAAACTTATAACATTTCAAATTAGGTTCGTAATATAAGTATATTTGTTTAAATATAGTAAATAGCAATGCTACTTAAAAACCAAAACTTCCATCTTCGGCACTGGAAGAAGCTCGACTCATGCAAGGATGTCATAAAATCTGCATTGATGCTCGGAAGAACGTGATGAATGAAGAATATCTCTGGTCTCGATAAACACGCATTCTCTCCATATAGTATATCTGTATCTTGGCTGTATATTAAAAAGAAAAGTTCTTTTCAGAATAGGCACTTTGTAATAATTTAACAGTTCTAATATTAACTTCTGAAACTGTATCAGCCAATGCAATTTTAACACGATGAAGAAAAGGAGAAACATGGCTCCATGGCACCTATGCAGACTTTCATATGAATTATGTGTCAGGCTTCTCACACAAAGTTCAAGAAGTTCCATTTATCCACTCTTGCCAAAAAGAATAAAATAAAGTAATTTGATATTCCTTGGTATGTGGTTCCACTGGTGAAGGAATGTTACGTCCAGGTTATAGGTTTGTGCATTGCCAAATGATCTTAAATTTCTGTAATCTTCAATAAAAATCAGAATAACTTCTTGAAATATTGAAAAAAATGCCTTGAAATTTTACCCACATTAACAAACCAGTTACAACTATAAATGGAACTAATAAAAAGTCGTAATTCTGACTATTTTTGTGACTATGTCCACTTAATTGTTGTCTTTTTATCTTTCATAAAAGTTGAATATACCAATAAATAAGTTATATATATAATATTTTATGGAATATATAATAAATATAATATTATGATAAGGAAGAGGAAAATAGAGATAATTTTACATTGAAAGATTTCTTACATTGCTACTTTTAAGAGTAAAATATTTATTGAGTTTTAAGAATATTTTTGTAGGATTATAAGAATTTCTGTAGAGCTCAAACCAATAAATATTTCCTAAATTTGTTTTGAATTTTATTCAGAAATGAAGAAAAAAATTTACATTTAATTGAAATTTTCTCGCATGAAGTATCTTAAAACTTTAAGGCAATTTGTTTTATTTCTTATGTATATTCAGCGTTGAAATAGTAATGGTTTACTAACTAAAATTTAATTCTTCCTTTTTCCATTTAAGTATTTTCTAATAATTTCAATGATATCGTTACATATTTTAATAGAATTCGCACGACAAAGAATAATAGGGATAATTCAATACGGAGATTCTAATTACCATTACACTGTGCAACAAACCTAATTAAGATTCAATTAAATTGTCATGATTAATGCGGCAAACCCAGTGAAATGAAAGGTGAACAGCATAAATGCAAACCAATTAACTCAAGTTCTGAATTTAATACAAAGTACTTTCTATGTTAAACAGCAATGTTAGGAACTTTTCTCTAATCTTTTAGAGGGAATGCATATAAAGCTCATTTTCTAAAAATAACTCTTTCGAAATATTCATTACATATTTTAAATATTATAATAAAAACATTGATTGAAGCTAAATATAGTATCAGGAAATTAATTTTTTACTATATAAAGAGTGCTTACTATTTTTAAATTCTTATTTGACACGAAGAACTAAAATTCCTAGACGTTTATTCCGATTACTTTAACAGCTAAAAATATTTTCGATGATTTTTATATATTTTATTATTTTAAACGCAATAAAGTAAAAGCCACGTGCTTTATCTTCAAAATTTATACATATATATATATATTTTGTAAAAGCAACTTTGCTCAAATAGAGTCACTTGTATTTGGTATTAAAAAAGAAAGACTAGTTTATTATTATTTTTTTTAATTTTACTTGCAAGGTATCATTTTAAATGGGGAGTGGAGCTACTTGCACACAATCTTTCACAATCAAATCTGTTTTTGCGCGGCGGACTGTATAAAAGAAATCGCATAAAATATTTTCTTGAAACTTTATAAGTAGCTATAAAGTAAATTGTTTATAGTGCATTTAAAAAAAAATTGTATGTGATAAATAAGGACCTCATAAAAGAAGCCCCACATAGAAAATATGTAAATAAAAACTTCACAATGTAGCGTATTTAATAACATGTGTAATAATGGGATGATTTAACATCAGATGGATGAGAAGTTTTTTTAATTTGCTTTTTATTTTGACAGCCATCTGTCGTTTTCTTTTAAATTATATTTTTTTAATTAGTTTTTATTCATAAAATGCATTTGATGGATTTTTTTTTTTACATGACGCACAATAAAAGGCCGCATAATAACATGTTGAGTGAGTTCTTTAAGTTAATTTAATTAAGAAATACTTTTCCATTACTATATTACAGAAATGTAAATATATATATATATATATATATATATATATATATATAAAAATCAATTCTTCTTTGATTTGAGAAATCATGTCTTTTTTAAAATTTTATTTAAATACATATTTGTGTTTAATTATACTCAAAAAAATAAATTTAGAGCACTTAAAATTACTTTTATAAAAAGAATGAAATAAAGAGGCTTAATTTTCTAATGAAAAACACATTTCCAAATTAATTACAACATTTAATTTTTATTGCTACTTTGGGACTTTTTCAAAGTGTGGCATTGGAAAGTTTACTAATCTATCGACAACACAAATTTTGCAATGCATTAAGTTTTTCTCCTACGGGAAACATCTTCTGTAACGTTTTTTTGAAAGAAAAATTTCTAATTAGATTTTTTTAAAAAATAAGAGTATTACAGAAAAATAAATTCAGAGAAACGAAATTATAAAGAATTTTTGTTAGTCTCTTTAGTTTTTTCCAGGTTTATGTGTCGAATTTAAAATCTAAAATTATTTTATTTTAACATTTTATAATAGTCCATATTTCTAAATTAATATATTGACAAACTACTTAATTTTTTCATAACTTTTATTTTTTTTTTTTTTATTTTAAGTACTACATATGATTGCAATTTAACGAAAGGTTTCTTATATTCACAAGTTTTTTTAACTGCTCTTATTTTAACTGGATAATTTGATCTTTTTAACTGGATTAACACTGGAAGAAATTTAAATCCTGCGATGACGGCATAAAATCCTCAATGATATGCGGAAGAACGGGATGAATGAACAACTTCACTGGAATTAGATAAACACACGATTTCTCAGCATAGCTATTGGCTGTCTATTAAAAAGAAAATTATTTTCAGAATATACACTTTGTACTTATACTTTGTGTAAACTTTTACAAGTTCTTAGATTAAATTGCGAAACTGCATCGTCCAATGCAATATTAACATGATGAAAGAAGCGGAAACCTCTTTCGAACATTTGCTCCACACCACCTATGCAGACTTTCATTTAAATTCTGTGTCAAGCATCTCACACAGAGTTCAAGAAATTCCATTTATCCTGTCTTACTAAGAAGAATAGAATAAATAATTTGATATTCCTCGGAGTGTGATTCCACTGATGAAAGAAGGTCACGTCCACGTTTAAAGGTTTGTTTGCAACCAGATTCTTTTTAAATTTATGTAATCTTACATAAAAATAAAAATAACTACTGAAATATGCAGAACATAGGTTTCAAATTTTTCTTGCATGTGCAAATCAGTTAGAGTTACACTTTTAAGCTAATAAAGTTAAATGAAATTTGACTATTTTTGTCAACTTAAGGGATGTATTTCTATCTTTAATAAAAAGTTAAATATACCAAGGTATATATATCTTTGGCTGGAAGAATAAAATAATAATTTCTTGAAAAATAATTGATTTTACTTTTTGGGCACAGTAGTATATATATATATATGAATATATATATATATATATATATATATATATATATATATATATATATACAACTATGCTCAAAAGTAAAACCAACTATTTTATTTTTCAAAATTTTTTTATTTATTCTTCCAAATTTATTTCATCGACTTCAAAGTAATTCTCTCCTGACACAATGCACTTATGCCATTTTTTCCAATCCTCAATGCTAAAAATTCATCGGCAGGGATGGCCTTCAAAAACGTGCGGCGAATCAAGTTGAATCTTCTTCAATCGACTCAAAACGTTGTCCTCGGAGTGGTCTTTTGAGTTTAGGGAATAGCCAGAAGTCACACGGTGTGAATAGGGTACGTATGGAACAATATTTGTTTCATTTTTTTGGCGACAAGATCACGAAGAATCAATGCAGTGGGAGCTGGTGCATTCAGTGTTTCGGTACCAATCGAGATTTGACGCGTTTGAGGCCCAAAATGGAATTGACCGATCCTTTTGAAATTCCAACATCATCAGCAAGGTCTCTAATTGTAAATCGACGGTTTGCAAGCACAAAATCTTTAATTTTTCGGACGTGAGCTTCGTCGGTTGAGGTTGATTGGTAGACCAGAGGGCTCTTCTTCAACGCGTTCTCTGCCTTCTTTGAACTGTTTATACCACTTCTAAATATTTCTTTCCGATATAGGAAAGCTCACTTTCGGTGAGCATTCCTATATCGGAAAATCGGTGAAACTTTCTGTACGTTTCCGCAAAGAAAATTAATGCAAGTTCTTTGCTCAATTAATTGTGACATTTCAAAAATCGCCTGAATCAGTTTTTAGCGTGTCACAAAGCCAAACGTAACTCAAAAACTAATGCATATTTTGACGACAAATTTCATACAGATGTCAAGGTCAGTGCCAGCAACCTCAAAAAAGAAAAAAAAATTGAAATTCCGTAAGCCCCGTGAATTTTAAAATTAAAAACTGGTCTTAGTTGGTATATATATATATATATATATATATACATATATACATATATAGGCATAGTATATTATGGAATTCTGTACTTAAAAATATGTTATTGTAATAAAAAATTAAAATAGAGATCGTTTTTCAGTTAAAGTTTTCTTAATGTTTACACTTAGTTGTAAAATATTTATTGAGTTTAAAGAATATTTGTATAGTGAGATAAGAATTTCTCTAGAGATCAAACTAAAATATCTTTCCTACATATGCTATGCAGTTTATTCAAGAAATGTAGAAAATTACTCCATTTAATTGAAATTTTCTCATATGAAATATTTTACGACTCTAGGGTAATTTACTTTTTATTTCTTATATACATTAACATTGAGAGTTAAAATGGTAATGTATTTTACTAAGTAAATTTTAGTTCTGGCTTTTTTTCCATTAAAGTTCTTTAATCATTTCAATGGTATCGTAACAGATTTTAATGGAATTTGCACGACAAAGAATAATTGGGAGATTCAATAAAGAGCTTCTAATTACCATTAGACTGTGTAACAAGCGTAATTAAGATTCAATTAAATTGTCATCATTAATGCAGCAAACCTCTGAGTTGAAAGGTGAACAGTATAAATGCAAACCAATTAGCTCAAGTTTTACGTTTAATACGAAGTACTTTCTACGTTACTCAAGAATGTTAGCAACCGTTCTCTAATCATTTAGAGGCTTTGCATATAAAGTTTATCTTCCGAAAATATATCTTTCGAAATATATATTGCATATTTGAGATATTACCTTAAAAACATTTATTTATTTATTGAAACTATTTAACTCACACTGAACTTTTTTTATTATTTTTAATTTCTGATTGAAAGATGAAATTAAAAATTCCTTTACGTTTTGTAAAATCCATTCACAGTCCCTGCTCAAATCTTTTGTAAAAGTAACACTGCTCAAATAGATTAGTGTATAATTTGTATTAAAAATGAAACACTAATATATTAAATTTTTAAAAAATTTATTTGCAAATACATAATTTCAAATGGGGGAGGTAATGAATTGGTGTACAAAACCTTGTACAGTCAAATCTGTTTTAGTGCGTGGGAGAAATATGGATTTATAAGATAAGTAAGTCCAAATACTTCAAAGCACCTTCACTGCTTCAAATGAGATCCTCGTCACTGTCCCGCCATTCTATACAGTTTATATCAAACAAATGACTAAAACCACAAGTTACAAATTCAAGATGAGATTAAGTCAAAGCAAGTTGAAGAGCTGAAGTTCTTTTAGCAATACCCAGCAATCCGCGACGCCATGCTGTCGCCCAGTTCCGACTTCTGACTCGTCATGACTGTCTAGCAGAACATTCCATCGCATTAAAATCTTATAGAATTGGTTGCCCCCGTGGTTCAACAGACCCAATGAACAGAGAACACCTCCAACGATGTGCGGTACTTGACGGCGACTTGAGACAGCGCTTTACTGGCGTGCGAGAGAACTCTTAAGGCAATGACTTCGGTCATCTTTTTGCATTTTTTGGACGTTTATTCTTTTGTTTTTTTCCCTTGTTATTTTTGTTATTATTACTATTTTTATTCTTCTTGTACTTGCCTTGCCATTGAAATAAAAAAAATAAGATAAGTAAGGACCACACAAAAAGAGTTCCACTAGAAAATATATAAAAAAGACTTCACGATGCAGCACTGCGTCATATCTAATAGCATTCATGGTAATAGGCAGATATATTATTTGGTGGGCGATCCGTTGGTTATTTTTTAATTTGCAAGTTATTTTGACAGCCATCTCTTGTTTTTTCAATTAATTTTTATTCATAATACGCATTGCATGGAACTTTTTAAATAATCCGCAAAAATAAAAAAAAAAAATAAAAAACCCACAATAAAAATACTGTATAATAACTGATGTGACTGTACTTGCAAATTAAAGAAGGATGTTTCAGAACTCAGGAAGTGTTGCAGAAAAATCTATAGCCAAAAAAATATTTCTATCGGTATCAAAGTGTATGCGAAACTTGAGATTTCGCTTTCAGAGTTATTTGTTCAATATTGTGAAGAAAAAAATTTTGTTCAGTATAAAAAAGTACCCCAATTCACCTTGATAACGTTAAAGCATGCATGCACTAAGTAAAAATTCACAGTGTGTTAATGGTTTTAGCAGTGGTAACAATGGTGGTAACAGTGTTCTTTTGATTCCAGTTTTTTAGACCTCTTCGTCAGGAAATTTTAAACATTCATCCACAGCATATTCTTTTAATTATTGATTACTAATATCGTTTATTAAGTAAGCAAATATGATTTCTAATAAAAAATCTTTTCATTTTTGTTACGTAGTAAAATTTAAATTTATATTAACTTCACTAAGTTGATAAAAAAATAGTTTTATATCAATTAAATTAAGGAATACCTTTTCCTCACTACACCATAGAATTGTAAAAACAATTATAAAAAAGATTACAAAAAATAAAAAAAAAAATTAGTCTTAAAATTGAAATAGCATGTATTTTTTTTTTTTAAATTTTATTTAAAGACATTTTTATGTTTAATTATACTCAATTAAAAGATAAATTTATAGCACTTTAAAATCACTTTTATAAGAAGAAAGAAAGAAAAAGCTTAATTTTCTAATTAAAAACACATCTCCAAATTAATTATAATTTTTTATTGCTACTCTGAGACATTCTAAAAGTCTGGCACTAGAGAGTCTACTAATCTATCAACAGCATAAGCTTTGAAATGCATTAAGTTTTTCTCCTACGGAAACGACTTCTGTAACGTTTTTTCGAAAGAAAATTTTTAATTAGATTTTTTAATGAAAGTACTAGAGAAAAATAACTGCAGAGAAACGAAATTATAAAATAATTTTTATTAGTCTTTTGCATGTTTAGGTTTGAATTTAACGTCTAATTTTTTTATTATTTTATAATCATTCATATTCGTAAATTACTGTATTGATCAATTACTGAAATTTTTTATAACTTTTATTTTTCTAGTTTAAATACTACTTATAATGGCAACTTAACGAATTTTTCTGATATTCACAAGCCTTTTTAACTGATTTTATTTTATTAGGATAATTTTGTGAATGAAATAAAATGTTATTTTGAAATGCTACTTTCATAAATAATTAGAAATAATGCATGATAGATATTGTAAAATAAATATTGTTAAAAAATATTTCAATATGCTTATGTATATAATATCAAATTAATATTCAAAGGTAGCTAAATATCCAATTAAATATAACAAATACAATTTAAAAATTGTTTTTAAATAATCCCATGAATTACAAAATAGAAATGAAAGATATCAAAAGTAGCAGATTAATAAATGGAAAATATTTTTTTAATATTTTCATGTTATTAACTGCTATAACTTTCATCAACATAAAATAGAATTTACCAACACTAAAATTAATTAAATATTAGAACTTTCATAATTAAAATTCCCATATGACATTGCGAAATATACATTAAATACATCTGAAGATAAATCTATGCAGCGTCTTAACAGCTACAAATTACAGGTACAGGTTATTTGTTTTGATTTTCTCTTGAATTGCAAAATATGAATAAAAAAAAAATGAAATATTAGCAAACTCAGATTGATAAATTGAAAATAATTATAATGTTTTTCATTAGCATAAAAGTAATAGAACAATTTTTTTCAAAATTAAAAATAAGTAACTATTAGAATTTATTTAAAGTAAATATAAATAACATTGCTAAAAATTTAAAATATTGCATACATCTAAAAATAAAGCCATACTTCTATGAATCACATTAATCAAGCTTTTATTTCCACAATATTCGGGATTAGAATAAAACAAACAGTGTGATGGTAGAAATGTGCTTGTTTATAATTTTATTTTTTCTATCAATTACTGTTCATTTAAGCCATGTTACTTTCCTTTATAAGTTTCGTCAATATCACGAAATATTTGCGATAAAGATTCGAAACTTTGCTTATGAACGTACTTCTTACTAGAGTCTGGAACACGTAAAAACATTTCGAACTGTCCATTTTGTTTATCTGTCTTTCTAATCTTTAGAAATTGTGTTTTTGTTTATCTTTCTTTCTAATCTTTTGAAATTGTGTTATTTTAAGAATTTCAAAATAGCTTTCCTGCTTTTTTTTTTTTTTTGTATATTTGTAATTTATATTGAAAACACAGTAAATTTATACTATAGAAATATAAACAAAATTCTGTTCATTATTTTCTTTCCGCTATAAAAGAGAGTAATATAACTATAAAATAATAAAAATCCATACATGTATATTAAAATGATTTTCAGAATTTTGAAAATATTTATTATATTTATAAACAAAATTCAATGAATTTCTAAACAAGAGAATTTGTTAAATAAAATTTATCGTTTATTTACATTGGAGTAGAGTAAAAACATACTTAAAAAACAAAACAAATAAAACCGTAATTCACATTTGGCAAGTGTTTTCTAAATTTTTATGTATATGTTGTTGACAATTGCTGATACAGTTAACGATAACTTGATATTCGAATTACTTCCATGAAATTCAATGAATAAGAGGTTATAAATTTACGGGGAGAATCATATTTGACAAGAAAGCATTTTATTTTTCTCATCAGTATTCAATCTAGTTCAATTCCGTGGCCCAGTGGCCCCAACTAAAGTGTGTAGAAAGACTCTTGAATCAGCTAGTGCCGTCTGTTTGAGTTACTACGAGGAGACACAATGGCGATAGGGATAAAGTGTATATCGTTTCGCACGGGTTGTTAAACTGCCTAATGGGAATTATCCAAGCTTTATTTGATATGCAAATACAAGCAACTATTTCTAAATGTAATCTCTTCAGCACCCTGTACCAGTTGGCTGTCCATAGCAAGCATCAGTGGAACATGCGGAGGGCCCATCGAATTTCACCAAAAGAAAAGAAAAGTCAACAATACATTATTTTTTCATTTACATTTTTGGTGTAGTTTCAACTGAGTTATATTAAATAAATGACACAGAAAACATAATGGTGCAATGGATATTTTTATTTAGAAAAACTTTTTAAGTATTTATAAATCTTCATTAGATTATTATTTTTTATTAAAAGGAAAAGCGATTAAATTTTGAATATATGACTAATTTTATTCTACAATTATGTTTCTATTTATGCACATATATCTAACGTTTTGCTAAAGCAAGTCATTTATATTTAATCTAGAATTTCTTTGTATGATATTGAAAGAATTACAATTATAAATTAGTTCAAGTAGCTATTACAAATATACGTTTTCCTTTAATAATATTGGATAAAATAAAATTAAATGAAGCAAAAGTTGGAGAATTAAGCTGAATATTGACAAGTAGACAATGTGAATTCAATTATGTTATACAGAAATCTACAAATATCTCCACATTTCAATATATTCAGCTATAAATATTATTTGGAACAGATTAAATTCGGATATTACGAATTCCGATGGAAAGTCTTATATGAGTAATTGGTTTTTCAGGTACGGGTCGTTAAACTTGATTTAAGAAAGCTTTTTATTGATTGTGAAAGAGGATGAGATCGGGAAATGGAATCTTGACTGGAACGGACACTTCTGGAGATCTGAAAATATCTCTGGCGAATGACTTAGAGGCTTATCAGGCATTTCTACTTAACTTTGCTCCATACCTTACCCGATATCTCTGTCTATATAGCATTCTACAACTTTTAAAAGATGTGGATGATAAAAAAAAAATGAAAGATGAAAGAGGATCTGAAATGTAGAAGAGGTGAATATTTGTGACAATATTTTTTTGTTGCAACCCCCTCAAACACATTGCTATGAGTAAAAATATTATGTATCCTAATGTTTATTGAAATCGAAAATAAGCTATAAAATCTAACTTTTAAAAAAGAAAGTTAAGTTATTATAGTCAATAATACCCTTTAATGGCTTTATTATGTCATCCAAATGTTTTTGATTATTTGTTTAATTAATTAATTAATTTGCTTAGTTATTTTAGTTGAGTTTACTAAATATTGCAGTTCAGAGCCTCATCCTTTACAAGAATAACTTCCAATTTGATATGCGATTACGTATCTGATAATAGAAATTTGCATCTTTATTTGAAAACATTGGTGCTTTCGACAAAACACCAAAATATAAATTTCACCAGACGAACACCAGTGTACCGATCATGTTTAAATTTTGAACATTGGTGTAAATACATTGTTTTTATGCTTTAAAATTTAATTTAAACATGCAACAAAATAAATTTTCCTGCTATTAATAGTTTTGAATTTTACAGTATTGTTGGATATTAACATCTATTTTTATTGAAATATTGAAATATATTAAGCTGAGGTCTTTATTGATAGAGTTGCCAATATTTTTAACATTTTTATTAAATTATTTACTTTAACTGAATTATTTAATTATTTTTTATTATTTACAATAAAAGGAAAAATAAATTAAAAAAATTTCAATTAAAAATAGAATTTGCTAAAATATATATCGTGTTATCGTGTATATACGCTCAAGAGCCAAAACATTATGACCACCCCTACATTTTGCAACGAACTCGCCTGAATGACGTGGGAGGCACGAGATCAGGTGGAAGTGGTATTTAACTGCTGCTGGAGAGTCTGAAGAATCATTCTTACACTTACTTCTGTGTGATGGGAAAGGCTGCGGATCTAAGCGACTTTGATAGAGGCAGATTGTAATGGCTCTATGGCTCGGAACAAGTATTTCTGAAACTGCACGACTCGTGGGTTGTTCGCGATCTACAGTTGTTAGTACTTATGCAAAGTGGATGATTGACGGTGAAACCAGCAGTAGACGACATGGTGTTGGACGTCCCACACACTATCAAAGAAAAGTTCGTCGGTCGTCTCGCATGGTGGAGCAAACCGGAGCCAGACAGTGGCTCAGCTGACAGCCCAATACAATGCAGGGCCAAGTAGAATAGTATCGGAGCACACTGTTCAGCAGACACTGTTGGATATGGGGCTACGCAGCAAACGTCCCACTCGTGTGCCTTTGCTGACCAAGCGTCATCGCCAACTGTGCCTGCGCTGGGCCGGGAACATCGTGACTGGTCCATGGATCAGTGGGAGAGAGTTGCCTGGTCAGATGAATCACGGTTGGTCATTCATCACGCCGATGGCCGTGTCAGGATACGTCGTCTTCCAGGCGAACAGTTGCTCCCCTCAATGTACCGTAGGTCATACACAGGCCGGTGGTGAGGTTATTATGATTTGGGGGATTTTCTCTTGGGCGTCTCTGGGACCCGTGGTTGTGGTAGAGCAGACCATGAAGGCTACAGGGTATCTGAACATCATTGCGGACCAGTTGCACCCTTACATTGCCTCTGTTTTCCCAGCAGGAAATGGAATGTTCTCAACAGGACAACGCCCCATGTCACAAGGCTAAAATTGTGTGGGGAGTGGTTCCAGGAATATGATGCTGAATTCCAGTTAATGTCCTGCCGCCTAACTCAATGGATATCAATCCGATAGAACACACTTGGATGTCCTGGGACGGCAGCTCAGAGTTCAAAGACCACCAATTCGCAATATCTCGGATTTGCGTGACCGTTATTTAAACATCTGGTACAATCTGTCTCCGGTCATCTACCAAGGATTTGTGGCATCCATGCCAAGGCGGGTTGAAGCTGTGTTGCGCCAAAGGTGGGCCAACTCGTTATTGACAGGTGGTCATAATGTTTTTGGCCTTTTGAGTGTATGTTGTTAACTATATTTTCCTTTTTTGTTTAAGATGGTATTAAATTTATAAAAATAAAAATACTCAAGAAATATAAAGCTATACTTTAGAAAATGTTATTTTTTTGTAATTTCAAATTTTAAAAAAAAATTAAATTTTTGACAAAATGTAAAAATAACTAAATAAAAATCATATGATACAATAATATAATTCAATTGCCTTTAATAAGAATATTTATTATTCCTATATGCGAAAAGTCTTATTTAAATTTTCTTCTTTAAACATTTAATGAGAATTCTTATAATTCTTTAATAATAAATTTTAATTAAAAATTCTCATTTAAAATTTCTATTGAATGAAAATTCTTGTTATTCTATCTGATATGAATTTTATTTAAAGTGTTATTATTTTAAGAAATTTTATTTTTACCTTTTTACTTACTTACACTTATTTCATAAAAATTTTCTTTTCAAAAATAGTATTAATACAATAAGTCCTGAATGAATTCATTTCGAAACATTTAGACATAAAATTAAATTTAAATTTCATTTTTACTCTACTGTTTTTAAAATTTTTTTTAAATAATCTAGGAGAATAATCCATTCATATGGAAATTGTTTCTTAAGTCATAACTCTCATGTTATTAATTTTAACGATTAAAGTAACTATATTTCACTCAAAAAGATTAAAGTAACTATTTTTATTTTCCCGTAAGTTTATTAAATTTATAAAAATAAAAATCACTCAAAGGAATATAAAGATATACTTCAAAAAATATGTGAATATGTGTAACGAATTTAAAAAAAGATACATTATTATCAGATCATTTTTATTTTTTTTTGTAGAATTGTCTTAGTTTAATTTTTTACAAGACCTCTAATTATAAATATCAATTTGAACTTGGTCTTCTTAACATCTTCTTCTTACACTTTCCTATAACATTTTAAAAGGGACAAATGACTTTAATAAAATATTGGTATTAAAGGAATAATCACAATTCATCTGTTGATTTTGCTACTCAATATTTGTTGATTTTATTACTTAAAGGTCAAAGGTTTATAAATAACATTTCAAACGTTTATATCTGAAAAGTAATTAGTGTGCTAGAAAATTGATAGCGAGATAAATCTATCTTCTAGAAACTATATATATCTTACAAGATAAATATTTTTAATAGTCAAGCCCACTGATACAAGTTTCATTTAAAATATACAGGACTTTATGGCAGTTTTGAAGCAGAGACAGTGGCAGTGTGAAGTGATATTTATAATAACAGCTTCAAAGAAGGTAAGAATTATTTTATTATTATTATTGTAATTTTGAAGCATCCTGTTTATTTTAAATGCTATCTAATCAATTTAATAAAAATAAATTTGGCATTAATAATTATAAAAAAAATAATGTAAATAAGAATTAGTGAAATTGATAGAGATAAAAATGTGTCGTTTTTAAAAAGATTTAAAGCTTGACTTTGCTCATGTGAAAATTTAAGTTTTTTAAAAATTGTCAAAGAATGAAAAGAATTGGGACTTCTAATAAATGTGGTATTCTTATTGAAAAGGCTCAGTTTTACTTTTCCTTTAACTACGGAATCTTTAATGATATTAATAAATTACATTTTTGGAGCATATACTAAGAAAATTTTGTTAGGGAACTTTCAAGCAAGCCAATTTGGACAATATCAAGTTATATCGGGGGAATAATATATCTTGTCAGAGTGGGTTTGAATCTAAAAAGAAAATTAAAAATGATTATTTGGATGCAACCTTATTCAGAAAAGAAAAGGTGAATTCAATTTAAAAAATTTTAAATCGGATAAATTTTCCAAACAATTTAGCATTTTGCACATTTCACAATTAATTCATGTAGCGATACCGAAGTAAACAAGCGAGGAAGCAGTTTAATTTACATAGAAAGATTTATAGGAAAGTAAGTTTATAAGAGAATTAATTGCATGGTATGTTGCGAGTTAATAGTTTCATGTAAGAATCTTGAATATGCAATAAATAATTCTGAAATTCAAGAATCGCTATGTATTACTTTATTAACAGAGGTAATTTAAAATGGCTCTCACAATTGTTTGTTGCCATCATTATTCAAATTAGTTTAATAGATTTAAAGATATAGATTATTAGGTATAAAGATAAAATTATATTCTTATAAAAATTAAGCGTCTTTATTAGAACAATTAGCATTTAAAAGTTGAATTTTATATCTTTTAATCCAGAAACTCAAAATATTTGAACAACTAAAGCATAAATTTTAACTAAACATTGTTTATCTATTTAATCTAATATTTTATTAATAACTATGTTAAGGTAAAGATTGTTAAAATTAAAATTCAAAGAAAGAAAATTGTCATTTTTAATCTCTTAATAATAAAATGAAAATTCTTTTTGACTTGTTTTTAAAACGTGTTAATATAATTATGTTTGACATATAATTGCTTGCATTTAATTTTTTATAAATATTTTGTTGGCATTTAATTTTTTATAAATATTTTGCTGGCATTCAAATAAATTTTAAGGATAGAAATTAATTTTTTCCACTATTAAACTAAATTTTATTTGTTTCAATTTTTAAACAGTTTGTCCAAAAATATTAAACTCCACAAATAATAAAATTTGGAAAACATATTTTACAATATGTATACAAGCTATAAGGGTTATTAGTTCATATTTTTTTGTAAATAAACTGCTTTATGAAAATAATTAATTTATGATACCACAACAAACCTTTCAGAAATCTTTATTAACAAAATAAGATAAAAATATTTAAGATGGGATTACTATCTACTTTAAAAAAACTATATTTGTTTGAAAAAACCATTTGTAAATAAAATATTTTAAGTTATGTTCATAATGTGGGTATATTGACTTAAATAAACAACATTAAATGTTATTCTAACATCAAAATATCCGCCTTCATACTGGAAGAAGCTTGACTCTGCGAACGTGATGAATGGTGAATGAACAATTTCTCTGGAATTAGATAAACACATGATTTCTCAAGATAGTTGAGTATATCGGCTGTCTATTACAGAGAAAATTACTTTCAGAATATATACTTTGTAATAACCTTAGATTAAATTCTGAAAAGGCATCAGCCAGTGCAATTTTATCACGAGGAAGAGAAGCAGAAGCCTCTTTCAAACGCTCCATACCACCTATGCAGATTTTCATTTGAATTCTGTGTCAGACATCTCACACAATGTTCAAGAAAATCCATTTATAAGCTCTTACCAAAAAAAAAATAATAATTTGATTTTCCTTGGAGTGCGATTCCACTGGTTAAGAATGTCACGTCCACGTTTAAAGGATGGTTTGCAGACAGATGCTTTTAAATTTCTGTAATCTTCAATAAAAATCTAAATAACTTCCGAAATATTGAAAAAAAGCCTTCAAATTTTGTCTGCAAACACAAATCAGTTATAGCTATAATTTGAGCTAACAAAATAATTGAAATTGTTGACTATTTTTGGTGACTAAGTCCTCTTAAAGGTTGTATTTCTATCTTTCACAAAACGCTGAATATTCCAATATATATCATTTATAGGCATAATACACTCATGTCCATAAATTAAGGATAATTCAGAAATTGAACTCTAAAATAAAAATTTCACCTGTAGAATTATCATACACATCTTGAAAAGAATATGCAAATTACAGAAAACCACCAGAGGGCGCGGATAATATGTCACAATGACGAGTGTTAGAGAGGGGCATATAAGGAATGGTAGCAAAGAAGTAAAATTGTTCACAAGCGCTTTAAAAGCCTTTCAGTGCAATAACCGCATATTTATGGCACAAAGGAAGCATTTGGATGATTGTTTACGTGTTAGAATTATCGGACGACTTGAATGTGGACGTACCCAGCTGGAAGTATGCGAGGAACTTGGAATCGCCCAGAGTGTTACCTTCAGGCTTCGACAACGATTCCAAGCTGATGGTAATGTGAGTAGATGTTACAGCACAGGTCGCCCTCGAGTTACAACTCCGAATGAGGGACCGGTATTTAGCAGTTACTGCCAAAAAGAAACAGACGGTGCAGCATCAGACCTGTCTCGTCAGCTCTCTTCAGCGCTACCAGTACGACAGTTTCAAGGCAGACCGTGTACAGACGCTTAGGGAACATTGGTCTATATGCTCGTAGGCCTGTCAGATGTGTTCCACTTACCGCAAATCACTGTCGCCTGCGATTAACCTGGGTAGAGAGCATGAATTGTGGACACCGCAACAGTGGTCTTGTGTGATGTTTTCCGACGAGTCCAGGTTAGTTTGCAGTCTGAATCTCGCCGGACTTTCATGTGAAGAGCGCCAGGTACCCGTTACCACCAAGAGAACACCATTGAACGACACCGTTACGGTGGTGCAGGTTGGCTCGTTTGGGGAGGAATTATTCTTGGTTCCAGAACTGACCTGCATGTTCAGAGTGTAACGATGACAGGCCACATCTATCGGGATGTCATTCTGGAACAACATGTGCGTTTGTTTTGGGGCGTTTGTTAGGCCTGTATTGCATCGTGCGGGAGACATACTCCATATTAACCATCATACTAACCGTGCTATACTGTTTTTGTAAATAGATTCTTTTTTGAAATTTGCACCAGGGAGTAAAAATCGTAATTTTTATTAATTATGTCAAACATATAGCATCTTTTTTCTTTATAACTTTTTGTTTAATAAATAGACTTTACAAATAAGTCAAATTTGTTTTGCTTCTGTCTCTTTCTTTGCCTGAATTTCATTATCCTTAATTTATGGACATGAGTGTATTTTATGGATACATGTAATAAAAGTATGATATTTATGTATGACTAACGAGAAAATAGAGGTTCTTTTACATTTTAAGTTTTCTTAAATTTAAATTTTTACTTATAAAATATTTATTCAGTTTTAAGTATATTTGTATAGTGGCACAAGAATTTCTCTAGAGATCAAACTAAAAAGCATTTCCTAAATATGCTATGGAGTTTATTCAAGAAATGAAGAAAATTTACTGCATTTAATTGAAATTTTCTCACATGAATTATTTTATGACTCTAAGGCAATTTGATTCATTTCTTATGTGCATTCAGCGTTAAAATGGGAATGCATTTTACTAAGCAAATTTTAAGTCTGGCTTTTTCCATTAAAGTTCTTCCTAATAATTTCAATGGTATCGTAACGGATTTTAATGGAATTTGCCCGACAAAGAATAATAAGAAGTTTCAAATATATATAGATTCTAATTACCATTACTATGTGAAACAAACCAAATTAAGATTCAATTAAATTGTCATGATTAATGCATCAAACCTTGAGATGAAAGGTGAACAGTATAAATGCAAAACAATTAGCTCAAGTTCTACATTTAATACAAAAAGTACTTTCTATGTTACTCAGGAATGTTAGCAACCGTTCTCTAATCATTTAGAGGCTTTGCATATAAAGTTTATCTTCTGAAAATATATCTTTCGAAATATATATTGCATATTGATAAATTACAGAAAGCATTTATTTATTTATAGAAACTAAGTATAATATAACGAAATTAAATCACACCAATTTAAGAATTTATATTATTATTTCCACGAAATTAACACACACCATCACATTATTTTACTAAACTTTTTAGGACTTTAATTTTATTGTTTTAATTAAGAAATTAAAAATACTAAACATACTTTAATTTCTTAATCAAAACGATGAAATTAAAATTCCGAGACGTTTAGTAAAATTCTTGTCACATATATTTAGAGTTAAAAATATTTTCGCAAAAATGTTTATATATTTTATTATTTTAAACACAATAAAGTATGACAATATATTTCTTAACATATATCTTTACAACATGCAACATAATATATATCTTCCTTTGTAAAAAAAAAATGTTGCTCAATCAATATAGTGTATAATTTATATTAAAAACGAAATATTAACTTATTACTTTTTTTAAAAGTATATTTGCAATGCAAACATTTCAAATGGGGGATGGAGCGATTTGGTGTAGAAAACTTTGTACAGTCAAATCTGTTTTTATGCGGGTGAGAAATGTGGTTTTTTGTGTAAATAAAGAATACATAAAAGAAATCTCTCGTAGAAAATATGTAAAATATAAACCTCATGATGTAACACTAACTCTTATCTAATAACACTCGTGGTAATGGGATAATATAATACGTATCAGGTATCATATAATAGATATCAGGTAGGCCATCTGTTGGATATGCATGATATTTTGACCAATATCTCGTGGTTTTTAAATAATTTTTATTCATAATATGCATATATAAATCAAAAACCTTTAACTAACTTTTTTATATCTCACAAAACAAAATCGTAAAATAAAGAAGCACATAATAACAGTTTTGACTGTATTTCCAAATTAAATAAGCATGTTTCAAAATGAAGGAAAAGATGCTGAAAGGATACTAAAATAAATATGTTGTCCAGAAAATCTTTCCATTGCCTCAAAGAGTATGCGATCCTCGAAATTATGCTTTTAGAGGTGTTTGTTGAATATTGTGGAGGAAGTACTGTTTTTAATATAAAAGCACATCATGGTTCACCTTTGCTACCATTGAATTTACTATATGTCCATCCTGACATTTAAATAAAATTCACGGTGTGTTAATGTTGTGGTTCCAGTTTTTTTAAATCATACTGCAGATCAAGAAATTTTAAGCATTCATTGCATTTTATTTTAATTATTAATTACTAATAATATATATTAACTAAGCAAAAAGCAGTTCTAATATTTTTTTCCATTTTTTACGCAATAAAAATTAAATTGAAATGAACTTCATTTGGAGTAGATAAAATTATTTTTTATGCCAATTAAATTAATAATTACTTTTTCAATATTATACACTAGAAATGTTAAAAAAAAAGTATTAAAAAAATTTTTCAAAAACTATTATCCTCTGATTTGAAAAATCGTCTTTTTTTTTAATTTTATTTAAAAACATTTTTGTGTTTAATTGTACTCAATGAAAGATAAATTTAGAATAATCACTTTTATAAAAAGAAAGAAAAATTATTTTTATAAAACGAAATCACTTTTTAAAAGAAAGAAATAAAAAAAGCTTAATTTTCTAATGAAAAGCACATCTCCAAATTAATTATAATTTTTTATTGCTACTCTGGGACGTTTTGAAATTCTGGTACTAGAAAGTCTACTAATCTATCGACAACATAAGCTTTGTAATGCATTAAGTTTTTCTCCTACGGGAAACGTCTGCTGTAAGGTTTTTTTGAAAGAAAAACTTTTAATTAGTTTTTTTTTTTTAAAAAAAAAAACGAAAGTACTAAAGAAAAATAGCTGCAGAGAAACGAAATTATAAAAGAATTTTTATTAGTCTTTTCAGGTTTATGTTTTGGATATAAAATCTAAAAATTATTTTACTATTTTTATTTTAATATTTTATAACAATCCATATTCTTAAATTATTATAATGATCAATTATTCAATTTTATAACTTTTATGTTTTTTATTTTAAGTATTACATACAATTGCGACTTAAAAGAATTTTTCTGGTATTCACAAGACTTTTTAACTAATTTTATTTTAACAGGAAAATTTTGTGAATGAAATAAATAGTTATTTTAAAATGCTACTTTCCTAAATAAATAGAAAAATGCATGATAGATATTGTTCAAAAATATTTCAGTATGTTTATGTATATAATATCAAATTAATATTCAAAAATAACTAAATATCAATTTAAATATAACAACTACAATTTACAAATTGTTTTTAAATAATCCCATGAATTACAAAGTCGAATTGAAATAATTAAAATATCAACTGTGGCAGAATAATAAATCTAAAGTATTGTTATTTTTTTCAGGTTATTAACTGCTAAAACCTTTGATAAACTTAAAAGAAGTTATCAAAACTAAAACAAATTAAAATATTAGAACTGCAATAATTAAAATGCACGTATGACATTGCTAAATATACATTAAATGCATCTGAAGATAAATTTATGCAGCATCTTAACAGCTACAAATTACGTACAGGCTATTAATTTTAAATAATCTCTTGAATGGCAAAAAATATGAATGAAAACGGATTGAAATATTAACAAAAGCAGATTGATAAATTGGAAACATTTATAATGTATTTCATTAGCATATTAGTAGTATACAATTGTTTTCAAAATTAAAATAAGTAATTATTAGAGTTTAATTAACGTAAATACAAAATGACATGGCTAAAAATTTAAAATATTACATATTTCTATGAGTATCATTAATCAAGCTTCTTTTCCCAAATATCTGGGATTAAAATAAAATAAACAGTGTGATGACAGAAATGTTCATGTTTATAATTTTTATCTTCTACTATCAAGAAATTTCCATCTACGCCCATACTACTTTCCTTTATTAATCCAATACGAAATATTTGGGATAAAGATTCGAAACTTTTCATATGCACGTACTTCTTACTAAAATCTAGAAGCATCTAAAAGCAGTTTCAAACTGTCCATTTTGTTTTTCTTTCTCTTTAATCTTTAAAAATTGTGCTATTTTTAGAATTTTGGAATACTTTTCTTCATTTTATGGTGTATTAATATAGTTTATTGTAAACAGAGTAAATTTATACTAAAGAAAAATTTAAAAAAAAAAATTGTTTATCATTTCCTTTTAAATAGAAGACAGTAATATAAGTATAAAATTATATGTATATATATATAAATATGTATGTGCGTATAAATATGTATGTACGTAATTTACTAAATATAGCAAAAAAAAAAAAAAACTCCTCCACAAATTCTTTCAAAGTGTCGAACGAAAGAAAAGAAAAAAAAATTGCCAATCGCTGTTCAGAACCTTATCCTTTACAAGAATGACTTCCATTCCTGTATATGATTACGTATCTGATGCTAGAAATTTGTATCTTTATTTCAAAACAATAATTCAATTCGAATTCAGCTCAAAACAAATTTCAATTCATATTTTGGTGTTTTGTAGAATGATACCAACTTTTCAAAAAGCCCCAAAATAAGAATTTAACCAGTTGGACACCAGTGTTTGAACATCAGTGTAGATGCATTGTTTTATAAACTTTAAAATTTAATTTTAAACATATAGAAAAATACATTTTCCTGCTATTAATAGATTTGGATTTTACGGTATTTTTGATATTAACATCTATTTTTATTGAAATATTTAAATCTATTAACCTGAGGTCTTAATTGATATATTTGCGAATAATTTTAGGAACTTTATGAAATTATTTATTTTAATATGATTATTTAGTTGATTTTATTATTTACAAAAGAAAAATAATTTTTCAAATTTTAAAAATTTTATATAATAAAATAGAATTATTGATTAAGTATATATCAGTAAATGATGTAATTTCAAATTTAAAAATGAAAATCAAACTTGTTAATATAAAAATAACAAGTAATTAAAATCATATGATACAATATTATAATTTAATTATCCTTAATAACAACGCTTATTATTTCTATGTGTAAAAAGTCTTATTTAATTTTCTTCTGTAAGTATTTAATAAGAATTCTTGTAGTTCGTTAATTATAATTATTATTTAAAAATTCTTCTTTAACATTTCTTGTTATGCTATTTAATAAGAATTTCATTTATAGTTTTATAATTTTAACAAATTTTATTTTTAACTTTAAATAATTCAAGTTAGTTATACTTATTTCAGAAATAAAATGTTTTTCAAAAATAGTATTAACACAATAAGTGCTGAATAAATTACATTTCGAAAAATTTAGTTTTTACTAACACATTTGCTAAACATTTCCAAACCAAACTCTTTCTAAAATTCCAATAACCTAAATTAATTTTATGGAGCTTTCAATTTTAAAAATTTTGAATTTAAAAATATAAAATTTCATTTTCATTGCATATCTTTTAAAAATATTTTTCAATAAAGTAGCATATTAATCCATTCATATGGAAATTGTTTCTTAAGTCACCACTGTTAGGTTATTAATTTTAAAAATTAAGTAACTATATTTCCTCAAAAAGATTAAAGTAACTATTTTTAACTATATCTTCAATTTTTTGCATAAATTGGCATTAAATTTATAAAACAAAAAATCACTCAAGAACAATAAAGATATACTTAAAAAATATGTGAATATTTATAACTTATTTTAAAAAAGATTCATTGTTATCAGATCATATGTTTATCAATTTTTGTAGAATAAGCTTAGTTTAATTTTTACCAGATCTCTAATTATATATATCAATTTGAGCTTAACTTTAAAATCTTCTCTTTGCACTTTCCTGTAACATTTTACTAGTGACAAATAAATTTAATAAAATATTGATATCAAAGGAATAATTACAATTCATCTGTAGATTTTGCAACTCAATATTTGTTGATTTTAATACTTAGAGATCAAAGGTTCGTAAATAACATTTCAAACGATTATATCTGGAAAGAAATTGATGTGCTAGAAAATTGCTAGCGAGATAAATCTATCTTCTAGAAACTATATATTTTTTACAAACTAAATATATTCAATAATCAAGTCAACTGATAAAAGTTTCATTTAAAATATACAGAACTTTTATGGTAGTGATGAAGCAGTAAAGAATTATTTTATTATCATTATTTTTGTAATTTTGAAGCATCATGCTTATTTTAAATATTATCTAACCATTTTACTAAAAATTAAACATGACATTAATAATTATAAAAAATTAGTCCAAATAAGAATTAGTTAGAGATAAAAATGTTATAATTTTTAAAAAAGATTTAAAAAGCTTGGCTTTGCTCATGTGAAAATTTAAGTTTTTAAAATTGTCAGATTGAAAAAAGAATTAGGACTTCCTGATAAATGTGGTATTCTTATTGAAAAGACTCAGTTTTACTTTTCCTTTAACTACGGAATCTTTAATGATATTAATAAATTACATTTTTGGAACATATACTAAGAAAATTTTGTTAGGGAAATTTCAAGCAAGCCAATTTGGACAATATCAAGTTATATCGGAGTATAATATATCTTGTCAGAGTGGGTTTGAATCTAAAAAGAAAATTAAAAATTTTTATTTGGATGCAACTTTATTCAGAAAGTAAAGGTGAATTCAATTTAAAATATTTTAAATCAGATAAATTTTTCAAACAATTTAGCATTTTGCACATTTCTCAATTAATTCATGTAGTGATACCGAAGTAAATAAGCAAGGAAGCAGTTTAATTTACATAGAAAGATTTATAGGAAAGTAAGTTTATAAGAGAATTAATTGCATGTTATGTTGCCAGTTAATAGTTTCATGTAAGAATCTTGAATATGCAATAAATAATTCTGAAATTCAAGAATCGCTATGTATTACTTATTAACAGAGGTAATTTAAAATGGCTCTCACAATTGTTTGTTGCCATCATTATTCAAATTAGTTTAATAGATTTAAAGATATAGATTATTAGGTATAAAGATAAAACTATATTCTTATAGTGTATAAATTAAGCGTCTTTATTAGAACAATTAGTCTTTAAAAAGTTGAATTTTATATCTTTTATCCAGAAACTCAAAATATTTGAACAACTAAAGCATAAATTTTAACTAAACATTGTTTATCTATTTAATCTAATATTTTATTAATAACTATGTTAAGGTAAAGATTGTTTAAATTAAGATTCAAAGAAAAGAAAATTGTCATTTTAATCTCTTAATAATAAAATGAAAATTATTTTTGGCTTGTTTTTAAAACGTGTTAATATAATTATGTTTGATATATAATTGCTTGCATTTAATTTTTTATAAATATTTTGCTGGCATTCAAATAAATTTTTAGGATGGAAATTGATTTTTCCCTATTAAATTAAATTTTATTTGTTTCAAATTTTAAACAATTTGTCCAAAAATATTGAACTCCACAAATAATAAAAATTTGGAAAATATATTTTACAATATGTATACATACTATAAAGGTTATTTGTTTATAATTTTTATAAATAAACTGCTTTATGAAATGAATCAATTTATGATACCACAACAAACGTTTTAGAAATCTTTATTTACAAAATACGATAAAAATATTTAAGATGGGATTACTATCTACCTTTAAAAAAAAAACTATATTTGTTTGACAAAAAAAACATTTGTAAATAAAATATTTTAAGTTATGTTCATAATGTGGGTATATTGACTTAAATAATCAACATTAAATGCTATTTCTAACATCAAAATATCCGTCTTCATACTGGAAGAAGCTTGACTCTTGCGATGATGCCACAAAATCCTCTAGAAGAACAATTAGAAGAAGGTGATGAATGAACAACTTCTCTGGAATTAGATAAACACACGATTTCTCATGATAGCTTAGTATATCGGCTGTCTATTAAAAGAAAACTATTTTTCAGAATATATACTTTGTAATAATCTTAGATTAAATTCTGAAACTGCATCAGACAGTGCAATTTTATCACGATGAAGAGAAGCAGAAACCTCTTTCGAACGTTTGCTGCATGCCACCTATGCAGATTTTCATTTGAATTCTGTGTCAGGCATCTCACACAATGTTCAAGAAATTCCATTTATCCGCTCTTACCAAAAATAAAAATATAATTTCATATTCCTTGGAAGTGGGGCCTCCACTGGTTAAGGAATGTCACGTCCATGTTTAAAGGATGGCTTGCAGATAGATGCTTTTAAATTTCTGTAATCTTCAATAAAAATCTAAAAACTTTGAAAACTGTAAACAAGCCTTCAAATTTTGTCTGCAAATACAAATCAGTTACAGCTATAATTTGAGCTAACAAAATATTCGAAATTGTTGACTATTTTTGGTGACTAAGTCCTCTTAATGATTGTATTTCTATCTTTCACAAAACGCTGAATATTCCAATAAATGATTTATAGGCATAATAATTTTATGGATACATGTAGTAAAGTATGATATGTATGTATGACTAACGAGAAAATAGAGGTTGTTTTACATTTAAAGTGTTCTTAAATTTCAATTTTTAGTTAGAAAATATTTATTCAGTTTTAAGAATATTTGTATAGTGGCACACGGATTTCTCTAGAGATCAAACTAAAAATATTTCCTAAATATGCTAAGGAGTTTATTCAAGAAATAAAGAAAATTTACTGCATTTAATTGAAATTTTCTCACATGAATTATTCTACGACTTTAAGGCAATTTGCTTCATTTCTTATGTGCATTCAGCGTTAAAATGGTAATGCATTTTACTAAGCAAATTTTAAGTCTGGATTTTTCCATTAAAGTTCTTTCTAATAACTTCAACGGTTCGTAACAGATTTTAATGGAATTCGCCCGACAAAGAATAATAGGAAGTTTCCAATATAGAGATTCTAGTTACCATTACACTGTGCAACAAACCTAATTAAGATTCAATTAAATTGTCATGATTAATGCAGCAAACCTTGAGATGAAAGGTGAACAGTATAAATGCAAACCAATTAGCTCAAGTTCTGTATTTAATACAAAGTACTTTCTATACTACTCAGGAATGTTAGAGCTTTTCTCTAATCTGTTAGGGGTTATGTATAAAATCTTATCTTCTAAAAATATCCTTTTCGAAATATATATTGCATATTTGATATATTTCCGAAAACATTTATTTATTTATTGAAACTAAGTATAATATTATTCGTACTAAGTATTCAGGGCTGATGGCCGAGTGGCTAGCGCTCTGGCGCTCGGTTCCACCGGTATCGAGTTCAAAGCCCGGCGTTGCCATGGATGTTTTTAGTGGTTCGGAATCCACTTTAAACCGTATGTTCCGGTCCTAGCAGGATCGTAGAGCGTTGCAGGGCCATTGTTACTCCACGTCCGTGGCTTATCTTCAAGTTACACGCGCCCCTGTGTAATGCAAAGTGAGTAGCGTCTGTGCAGACCTTATGGCATAAAAAGATCACGGTCTATTTGCCAGCTGCATTAGAAAAAAGTATAATATAACGTAATTAAATCACACCAATTAAGGAATTTATATTATTATTTTCACGAAATTAACAAACACCATCACATTATTTTGCTAAACGTCTAGGAACTTTAATTTCATTGTTTTAATTAAGAAATTAAAAATAATAAACATACTTTAATTTCTTAATCAAAATCGATTAAATTAAAATCCTAGACGTTTAGTAATATTCATGTCACACATATTTGAGTTAAAAATATTTTCGCAAAATGTTTATATATTTTATTATTTTAAACACAATAAAGTAATGACAATATATTTCTTAACAACATATTTCATTACATCATACAACATAATATATATATCTTCCTTTGTAAAAACAATGGAGCTCAATCAATATCGCATATAATTTGTATTAAAAACGAAATATTAACTTATTACATTTTTGAAGTTTATTTGCAATGCAACATTACAAATGGGGGTGGAGTGATTTGGTGTAGAAAACCTTGTATAGTCAAATCTGTTTTTGTGCGTGGGGGATTATGTGGTTTTATGTGGTAAATAAAGAATACATAAAAGAAATCCCTCGTAGAAAATATGTAAAATAAAACCTCACGATGTAAAACTAACTCTTATATCATAACACTCATATTAATGGGATAATATAATATGTATTATGTATCATATAAAGCATATCAGGTTGGCCATTTGTTGGATATGCATGATATTTTGAAATTTTTAAATTAATTTTTATTCATAATATGCATTTGATGGAATTTTTTTATATAACTCCCAAAATAAAATCGCACAATAAAGGACCACATAATAACAGTTTTGAATGTATTTCCAAATTAATTAAGCATGTTTCAAAATGAAGGAAGAGATGTTGAACGGATACAAAATAAATATGTAGCCAAGAAAGTTTTCCATTGCCTCAAAGAGTATACGAACCTCGAGATTACGTTTTAGAGGTGTTTGTTGAATATTGTGAAGGAATAATTATTTTCAGTATAAAAATATGCCATGATTCCCCCTATGCTAACATTGAATTTACCATATCTCCATCCTGACATTTAAATAAAATTCACAGTGTGTTAATGTCTCCTTGTGGTTCCAGTTTTTTTTTTTTAAATCATACAACAGATGAAAAATTTTAAGCATTCATTGCATTTTATTTTAATTATTAATTACTAATACCATATATTAACTAAGCAAAAAGGAATTATAATGTATTTTTTCCATTTTTTGCGCAATAAAAATTAAATTGAAATGAACTTCATTTGGAGTAGATAAAATTATTTTGTATGCCAATTTAATTAAGAATTACTTTTTCATTACTATACACTAGAAATGTTTAAAAAAAGTATTAAAAAAATTTTAAAAACTATTCTCATTTGATTTGAAAAATCGTCTGTTTTTTAAAAATTTTATTTAAATACATTTTTATGTTTAATTATACGCAATGAAAGATAAATTTATAGTACTTAAAATCACTTTTATAAAAAAGAAAGAAAAAAAAGCTTAATTTTGTAAGGAAAAACACATCTCCTAATTAATTATAATTTTTTATTGCTACTCTGGGACGTTTTCAAAGTCTGGCACTAGAAAGTCTACTAATCTATCGACAACATAAGCTTTGCAATGCATTCAGTTTTTCTCCTACGGGAAACGTCTTCTGTAACGTGTTTTTGAAAAAAAAAAAAATTTTAAGTATTTTTTTTTTTAAATGAAAGTATTAGAAAAAAATAACTGCAGAGAAACGAAATTATAAAAGAATTTTTATTAGTATTTTGCAGGTTTAGGTTTTGAATTTAACATCTAAATTTTTGTTATTATTTTTATTTTAATATTTTGTTATTACTTTTATTTTAATATAATCATCCATGTTCATAAATTATTGTATTGATCAATTACTAAATTTTTATAACTTTTATTTTTCTAGTTTAAGTACTACTTATAATGGCAACTTAACGAATTTTTGCTGATGTTCTCAAGCCTTTTTAACTGATTTTATTTTAACAGGATAATTTTGTGAATGACATAAAAAGTTATTTTAAAATGCTACTTTCATAAATAACTAGAAATAATGAATGATAGATATTGTAAAATAAATATTGTTAAAAAATATTTATATATGTTTATGTATATAATATCAAATTTATATTCAAAAATAGCTAAATATCAATTTAAATATAACAAGTACAATTTACAAATTGTTTTTAAATAATCCCATGAATTATGAAATAGAAATGAAATATTTAAAATATTAAAAGTAGCAGATTAATAAATGGAAAATATATTTTCAAGTTATTAACTGCTATAACTTTTCATCAACATGAAAGAGAAGTTATTAAAATTAAAATAAATTAAATATTAGAACTTATTAAAATACACATGTGACATTGCTAAATATATTTTAAATACTACATAACAACATAAATTAATAATACATTAACATAAATTTATGCAGCATCTCAGCAGATACAAATTACAAGTAGAGGTTATTCATTTTAACTAATCTCTTGAATTGCACGAATGTGAAAAAAGTTACTAGAAATACTAACAAAAACAGATTGATAAATTGATAATATCAAAATATTTTTTTCATTAGCAAAAAATAGAAGAGATTTTTTTTAAAAAATATGAAATTATTAGAATTTATATTTATAAATATACATGATATTGCTGAAATTTTAAAATATTACATACATCTAAAAATAATGCCATATTTCTGGGAATAACATTAATCAAACTTTTATGTCTACAATATCCGGATTAAAATAAAATAAACAGCGTGATGACAGAAATGTTCATGTTTATAATTTTATTTTTTTTTTTTATCAAGAAGTTTCCATCTACGCCATACTACTTTCCTTTATCTGTTTCATCAACATCACGAAATATTTGCGATAAAGATTGGAAACTTTGCATATGCACGTACTTCTCACTAAAATCTAGACACGTCTAAAAGCAGTTTCAAATTGTCCATTTTGTTTTTCTAATCTCTATAAATTGTGTTATTTTAAGAATGTGGGAATAATTTTCCATCTATTTTTATTAGCAATTATTATTGAAAACTCAGTAAATTAATGCTATAGAAATATGAAAGATTTTGTTTATTATTTCCTTTTAACTATAAATAAGAGTAATACAAAAAATAATATATATATATATATATATATATATATATATATATATATATATATATATATATATATATATATATATATTTCGATATAAATATTAAAAATTATCCTGTTTAGAAATTCATTGAATTGTGTTAAAAATATTAAAATATTAAAAAATATATTAAATACTGAAAATATTAAATATTTCCATCAATTTTGATTTATTTGAGATTTAAACACAATTAAAATAATTTTCAAAATTGATGGAAATATTTAATATTTTTAGTAAACACAATTCAATGAATTTCTAATCAGGATAATTTTTTAATAAAATGTATCGTGTATTTACATCGAAATAGAGTAAAACATACTTGAGAAACAAACACGTAAAACCTTTAATTCAGATTTGGCAAATGTTTTCTAACTTTTTTATGTATATGCCATTGACAATTGCTGATCTAGTTAAAGATATCTTGATATTAGAATTACTTCCATGAAATTCAATGAATAAGAGGTTATAAATTTATGGATAGCATCACATTTGACAAAAAGACATTTTATTTTCTCATCAATATTCAATATAGTTCAATTCGTGTCCCAGTGGCCCCAACTAAAGTGTAGAAAGACTCTTGAATCAGCTAGTGGCGTCTGTTTGAGTTACTTCGAACACAAACGAGCAGGCACAATGGCGATAAGGGCAAAGTGTATATCGCTTTTTCGCACTGTATGTTAAACTGCCTAATGGGAATTTTCAAAGATTTATTTGATATGCAAATGCAAGCGACTATTTCTAAATGTAATCTCTTCAGCACCCTGTCCCTGTTGGCTGTCCATGGCTGTCAAAGTTCAGCAAAATAAAATAAAAGTAAACAATACATTATTTTTTCATTTACATTTTGGGGTTGTTTCATTTCAGTTGCATTAAATAAATGGCACAGGAAACATAATGATGTTCTAAATATTTTTATTTAGAAAAACCTTTTAAGTATTTATAAATCTTCATTGCATTATTATTTTTTTCACTAAAAAAAAAACGATTAATTTTTAATATATGACGAAATTTATTATACAATTATATTTCTATTTATGAACATACATATATTTCATTTCTAAAAAAGTAATTTATATTTAAGTTAGAATTTCTTTGTATGATATTGATAGAGTTACAATTCGAAATAATTCAAATAACTATTACAAAAATACGTTTTCCTTGATAATATTAGATAAATTGACGTGAAATGCAATAAGGTGGAAAGACAAGATGAATATTCACAAGTAGACAATTTGAATTCAAGTATGTTACACAGAAATCTATAAATATCTCCACATTTCAATATAATCGGCTAAAACGTTATTTGGAAAAAAATAAATTCGGATACTACGAATTCGGATGGAGAGTCCTATATGAGTAATTGATTTCTCAGATACGAGTAGTGAAACATGATTTACAGATAGCTTTTTATTGATTGTGAAAGAGGATGAGATCAGGGAGGATGAAATCTGAACAGGATAGAAAACTTGTAGAGATCTAAAAATATCTCTTGCGAATGACTTAGAGGCTTATCAGACATTTTTACTTTACTTTGCTCCATACCTTACCCGAAATCTCTGTCTATATATAGCATTCTACAATTTTGAAAGATATGGGTGATAAAAGTAAGAATGGGATCTAAAATAAAAGTTCAGCATTTGCGATATAATTTTTTTTATTGCAGCCCTAAAAATGCACGTTGTTGTGAGTAAATATACTATTATTAAAAGTCAAAAATATGCCATAGAAGCGTCTCATGGTTAAAGTTAACTAATTAAAATTAACTCACTCTAAGTTATTATAGGCAATAATTACCTTTAATAGCCTAATTCTACCATCCAAACATTTTTGGCTATTTGTTTTAATTGTTTTTTTTTTATAATTTTACTAAACATTGCAAAAAAAAAAAAAAAAAATCTTTAACTAATTCTTTCAAAGTGTCAAGCGGAAGAAAAGAAGAAATTGCCAATTGCTGTTCAGAGCCTTATCCTTTACAAGAATGACTTCCATTCCTGTATATGATTAAGTATCTGAATCAAAATGAAAATATTTTAAATCAGATAAATTTTTCAAACAATTCAGCATTTTGCATATTTTATGTAAAACAATTAATTCATGTAGCGATGCCGAAGTAAATAAGCGAGAAATCAGTTTAATTTACATAGTAAGATTTATAGGAAAGTAAGTTTATAAGAGAATTAATTGCATGGTATGTCTCGAGTTATTAGTTTCATGGGGGAATCTTGAATATTGAAATAAATAATTGTGAAATTCAAGAATCGCTACGTATTATTTATTAACAGAGGTAATTTAAAATGGCTCCCAAAATTGTTTGTTGGCATCATTATTCAAATTTGTTTAATAGATTTAAAGATATAGATTATTAGGCATAAAGATAAAAGTATATTTTTAATGTGTATGCATTAAAAGTCTTTTTATCAGAACAATTAGCATTTAAAAAGTTGGATTTTATATTTTTTATTCAGAAACTCAGTGTATTTGAAAAACTAAAGCATAAATTTTAACTAAAAATTATTTATCTATTTGTTCTAATATTTATATTAATAAATATGTTTAGGTAAAAATTGGTAAAATTAATATCCCAAAGAAAAGAAAATTGTCATTTTAATCTCTTAATCATAAAATGAAAAATTTCTTTTTGGTTATCTTTAAAAACGTGTTATAATTATGTTTGGCATACAATTGCTTGCATTTAATTTGTTATATTAAATATTTTTGCTGGCATTCAAATAAATGTTTAGGAAGGAAATTGATTTTTTTCCACTATTAAACTCAATTTTATTTGTTTCAATTTTTAAACAGTTTGTCCAAAAATATTGAACTTCACAAATAATAAAAATTTGGAAAAGATATTTTACAATATGTATACAAGCTATAAGCGTTATTTGTTCATATTTTTTTGTAAATAAACTGCTTTATGAAAATAATTAATTTATGATACCACAACAAACCTTTCAGAAATCTTTATTAACAAAATAAGATAAAAATATTTAAGATGGGATTATTATCTACTTAAAAAAAAAACTATATTTGTTTGAAAAAAAACATTTGTAAAAATATTTTAAGTTATATTCATAATGTGGGTATATTGACTTAAATAAACAACATTAAATGTTATTCTAACATCAAAATATCCGTCTTCATACTGGAAGAAGCTTGACTCTGCGAACGTGATGAATGGTGAATGAACAATTTCTCTGGAATTAGATAAACACACGATTTCTCAAGATAGTTGAGTATATCGGCTGTCTATTAAACAGAAAAATTATTTTTAGAATATATACTTTCTAATAACCTTAGATTAAATTCTGAAAAGGCATCAGCCAGTGCAATTTTATCACGAGGAAGAGAAGCAGAAACCTCTTTCGAACGCACCATACCACCTATGCAGATTTTCATTTGAATTCTGTGTCAGGCATCTCACACAATGTTCAAGAAATTCCATTTATCAGCTCTTACCAAAAAATAATAATAATAATTTGATATTCCTTGGAGTGTGATTCCACTGGTTAAGGAATGTCACGTCCACGTTTAAAGGATGGTTTTCAGACAGATGCTTTTAAATTTCTGTAATCTTCAATAAAAATATAAAATAAATTCCGGAATATTGAAAACAAAGCCTTCACATTTTGTCTGCAAATGTAAACTAGTTACAGTTATGATTTGAGCTAACAAAATAATCGAAATTGTTAAATATTTTTGATGATTAAGTCTTCTTAAGGTTGTATTTCTATCATTCACAAAAGGTGAATAGATCAATAATTGATTTATACGCATATTATTTTACGGACACATGTAATAAAGTATGATATTATTATACAAACGAGAAAATAGAGATCGTTTTACATTTAAAATTTTCTTAAATTTAAATTTTTATTTAGAAAAATATTTAGTGAGATTTAAGTATATTTGTGTAGTGGCACTAGAATTTCTCCAGGCTAGATCTTTCAAACTAAAAAATATTTCCTAAATATGCTATGGAGTATATTCAAGAAATGAAGAAAATTTACTGCATTTAATTGAAATTTTCTCATATGAATTATTTTACGACTCTAAGGCAATTTGCTTCATTTTTTATGTGCAT
This sequence comes from Caerostris extrusa, assembly GCA_021605095.1. Taxonomy (NCBI): domain Eukaryota; kingdom Metazoa; phylum Arthropoda; class Arachnida; order Araneae; family Araneidae; genus Caerostris; species Caerostris extrusa. The sequence continues at coordinate 55,599 of BPLR01020639.1, read as the reverse complement.
TCGGCGATAAAATGGGAATGCATCTTACTAAGCAAAAATTTAAGTCTGGATATTTCCATTAAAGTTCCTTCTAATAATTTCAATGGTATTGTAACAGATTTTTAATGGAATTCGCACGACAAAGAATAATAGGAAGATTCGAATATAGAGAATCTAATTACCATTACTCTGTGCAACAAGCGTAATTAAAATTCAATTAAATTGTCATGATTAATGCAGCAAACCTTGAGATGAAAAGTGAACAATATAAATGCAAACCAATTAGCTCAAGTTACAAACCAATAGCTTAAAGCAAACCAATTAGCTTAATACACAGTACTGTCTATATCATTCAGGAATGTTAGGAGCTTTCTTCTAATCTGTTAGAAGTTATGAATATAAAAGCTTATCTTCTAGAATGTCCCTTTCGAAATGTATATTACATATTTGATATATTAACTTAAAACATTTATTTATTTATCTATTGAAGCTAAATTAAAATAACGAAATTAATTCTCACCATTTTATTAATTTATATTACCATTTTGACGCAATTAATTCCACCATCGCATTATTTTACTAAACGTTAAGGAATTATAATTTCATCGCTTTAATTAAGAAATTAAAAATAATAAACATTCTTTAATTTCTTAATTAAAACGATGAAATTAAAGTTCCTAGACGTTTAGTAAAATGTATGTCACGCTTATTTAGAGTTAAAAATATTTTCGGAAAACGTTTATATATTTTATTATTTTAAACTCAATAAAATTAAAACTACACATTTCAGCCTCAAAATTTTTAATATATATCTTCTTTGTAAAAAAAATTGCTGAAACAGAATCACGTATAGTTTCTTTTAAAAAAGAAAGACTAATATATTAATCTTTTTAAGTTTATTTGTAATACATCATTTTAAATGGGTTTGAGCGACTTGGCAAAAAATCTTGAACACTCACAGCTATTTTTGCGTGGGGGAACTCATAAAGAAATCGCATAAAAATTATCTTCATATTTTTAAGTAGCTATAAAATATATTGTTTTCAGCACATTAAAAAATTTATTTGGTAAAAGGGACCACATAAAAGAGGCCCACGTAGCAAATATGTAAATAAAAATCGCACGATGTACCATTACCTCGTATCTAATAACATATGTAGTAATGGAATGCTTTAATATCAGGTGGACCATCTGTTGAATTTTTTTTTTTCAATTTGCTTTTTATTTTGACCACTTTCTGTTGTTTTCTTTTTTAAATTATATTTTTTCATTAATTTATATTCATAATATACATTTGTCGGAATTTTTTTATATATATAACGCACAATAAATGACCGCATAATAACAGGTCTAACTGTATTTCTACATTAAATAAGCATGTTTCAAGATGCAGGAAGAGATGCTGAATGGATACACAATATATTTGTAGCCCAGAAAGTCTTTCCATTAGTCTCAATGAGTATGCGAACTTCGATATTTCCTTTTTAAAAGTATTTGTTCAATTTTGTGGTGGATAAATTTTTTCAATAAAAAAAAGTGCCTTTTTCGCAACGTTAGCAAGGTTCACCTTCGCTAACGTTGAATTCACCACATGTCCACCCTGGCAATTAAGTAAAATTCACAGCGTATTAATGTTGTCTTCTTTTGTTTCTTTTGTTTCTTTTTTTGTTTCTTTCTGTTTGTTTAGATACATAGCTAAGTATCTTGGCTGTTTATTAAAAGAAAATTATTTTCAGAATATACACTTTGCACTTACACTTTGTATACACTTTTGCAAGTGAATTGATTAAATTCTGAAACTGCATCAGACAAAGCAATATTAACACGATGAAAGAAGCATAGACCTCTTTCGAACATTTGCTCCATACCACCTATGAAGGCTTTTATTTGAATTATGTGTCAGGCAGCTTATACACAGTTCAGGAAGTTCCATTTTTCTGTTCCTACCAACAAGAACAAAAGAAAATAATTTGATATTCCTTTGGGGTGTGATTCCACTGGGGAAGGAATGTCACGTCCATGTTTAAAGGTGTATTTACAAGCAGATACTTTTAAATTTCAGTAAGCTTCAATAAAAATAAAAATAACTTCTGAAATATGGAAAACAAAGTTTTCAAATTTTTCCTGCATGTACAAATTTGTTAGAGTTATAATTTAAGCTAATAAAGGTAATTGAAATTTGACTATTCTTGGTGACTGTGTGGTATTCCTATCTGTCATAAAAGTTGAGCATACCAATATGTATATATATATAATAAATAGTATATCTATGCATAATATTTTTATGGAATTCCTGTAATAAAATAATATATTATTATTATAAAATTTACATAGAGATTTTTTCAGTTAAAGTTTTCTTAAATTTCAATTTTTAGTTTTTAGGCCATCTGTTGGATATGATCTGTTGATATGCATGATATTTTGACCGATATTTCGTGGGGTTTTAATTAATATTTATTCATAATATGCTTTTGATGGAATTTTTTTGTAACTCACAAAATGAAATCGCACAATAAAGGAGCACTGTAGGACACTGTTTTGATTGTATTTCCAAATTAAATAAGCGTGTTTGAAAATGCAGGAAGAGATGCTGAACGGATAATAAAATAAATGTGTAGTCCAGAAAGTATTTCCATTGCCTCCAAGAGCATGCGAACCTCGATATTACGCTTTTAGAGGTGTTTGTTGAATATTGTGAAGGAAGAATTCTTTTCAGTATAAAAGTTACTCCGTGATTCACCTTTTCTAACATTGAATTTACTATATGTCCATCCTGACATTTAAATAAAATTAACAATGTGTTAATGTCTCCTTGTGGTACCAGTTTTTTTTTTAAATCATACTGCAGATGAAAAAATTTTAAACATTCATTGCTTTTTATTTTAATTATTAATTACTAATACCATATATTAACTAAGCAGAAAGGAGTTCTAATATATTTTTTTCCATTTTTTACGCAATAAAAAATTAAATTGAAATGAACTTCATTTGGAATAGATATTTGGAGTAGTATATGGTATTGTTTATGCCAATTTAATTAAGAATTACTTCTTCATTACTATACACTAGAAATGTTGAAAAAAGTATTAAAAAAATTTATAAAAAACTATATCTCCTCTGATTTAAAAAATTGTCTTTTCTTTCATTTTATTTAAAAACATTTTTGTGTTTAATTGTACTCAATGAAAGATAAATTTAGAATAATCACTTTTATAAAAAGAAAGAAAAATCCTTTTTATAAAACGAAATCACTTTTTAAAAAAAAAAATAAAAAGTTAAATTCTCTAATGAAAAGCACATCTCCAAATTAATTATAATTTTTTATTGCTACTCTGGGACGTTTTGAAATTCTGGCACTAGAAAGCCTACTAATCTATCGACAACATAAGCTTTGTAATGCATTCAGTTTTTGTCCTACGGAAACGTCATGTGTAAAGATTTTTTGAAAGAAAACTTTTAATTAGATTTTTTTAAAAAAAACGAAAGTACTAAAGAAAAATAACTGCAGAGAAACGAAATTATAAAAGAATTTTTATTAGTCTTTTTTAGGTTTATTTTTTGGATTTAAAATCTAAAATTATTTTATTATTTTTATTTTAATATTTTATAACAATCCATATTCTTAAATTATTATAATGATCAATTATTCAATTTTTATAACTTTTATGTTTTTATTTTAAGTACTACATACAATTGCGACTTAAAAGAATTTTTCTGGTATTCACAAGACTTTTTAACTAATTTTATTTTAACAGGATAATTTTGTGACTGAAATAAAGAGTTATTTTAAAATGCTACTTTCATAAATAAATAGAAATAATGCTTGATAGATATTGTTCAATAATATTTCAGCATGCTTACGTATATAATATCAAATTAATATTCAAAAATAGATAAATATCAATTTAAATATAACAAACATAATTTACAAATTATTTTTAAATAATCCTATTAATTACAAAGTCGAAATGAAATAATTAAAATATCAACTGTGTCAGATTAATAAATCTAAAGTATTGGTATTTTTTACTAGTTATTAATTGTTAAAACCTTTGATCAATATAAAAAGAAGTAATCAAAACTAAAAAACTAATTAAAATATTAGAACTGTAATAATTAAAATACACGTATGACATTGCAAAATATATATCAAATACATCTGAAGATAAATTTATGCAGCATCTTAACAGCTACAAATTACAGGTACAGGGTACTAATTTTAAATAATCTCTTGAATGGCAAAAATATGAATGAAAAGGATTGAAATATTAACAAAAGCAGATTGATAAATTGAAAATATATATAATGTATTTCATTAGCATAAAACTAGTAGACAATTGTTTTCGAAATTAAAAGTAAGTAATTATTAGAGTTTAATTAAAGTAAATATAAATGACATTGCTAAAAATTTAAAATATTACATATTTCTATGAATAACATTAATCAAGCTTCTTTTCCACAATATCGGGGATTAAAATAAAATAAACAGTGTGATGACAGAAATGTTCATGTTTATAATTTTTATTTTTTACTATCAAGAAATTTCCATCTACACCATACTACTTTCCTTTATCTGTTTCATCAACATCACGAAATATTTGCGATAAAGATTCGAATTTTTGCATATGCACGTACTTCTTACTAAAATCTAGACGCGTCTAAAAGCAGTTTCAAACTGTCCATTTTGTTTTTCTTTCTTTCTAATCTTTAAAAATTGTGCTATTTTAGACTTTTGGAATACTTTTCTTCATTTTATGGTGTATTAATATTGTTTATTGTAAACACAGTAAATTTATACTATAGAAAATTTTTTTAAAAATTGTTTATCATTTTCTTTTCAATAGAAGACAGTAATATAAATATAAAATTTTATATATATGTGTGTGTGTGTGTGTGTGTGTGTGTGCGTGTGTGCTAAAAATTGGTTTTCAAAATAGAAAATATTTATTATTTTTGATAAACAAATTTCAGGGAATTTCTAATCAGAAAAATGTTTTAAATAAAATATATCGTTTATTTACATCGAAATAGAGTAAAACATGCAAATAAAACCCTAATTCAGATTTAGCAAATGTTTTCTAAATTTTATATGTATATGTTGTTGACAATTGCTGATCCAGTTAAATATATCTTGATATTCGAATTACTTCCATGAATTTCAATGAATAAAAGGTTATAAATTTATTGCTGGCATCATATTTGACGAGAAGGCATTTTATTTTCTGATCAATATTCAATACAGTCCGATTCGTGGCCCAGTGATAGAGTGCAGAAAGACTTGAATCAACCAGTGGCGTCTGTTTGAATTACTTCGTTCACAAATGAGGTGGTAGGGACAAATTGTATATTGTTTTTCGCGCTGGTTGTTAAACTGCCTACTGGGAATAATAAAGAACCGCATAATAACAGGTTTGACTGTATTTCCAAATTAAATAAGCATGCTTCAAAATACAGGAAGAAAGTCCAGCTAGAAAGTCTTTGCATTGGTATTAAAGAGTACGGGAACCTCGAGAATTTGCTTTTAGAGACATTTGTTCAATATTGTAGAGGAAAAATTTGTTCAGTATAAAAAAAAGTAACCCAAGGTTCGCCTTTGCTAACGTTGAATTCACTACATGTCCATCTTGACAATTAAGTAAGCTTCACAGTGTGTTAATATTGTCTTCTTTTGCTTCCAATTTTTTAAGCCATTCTGTAGTTCAATAAATTTTAAGCATCCAATCCCTGAATATTGCTTTAATTGTTGATTACTAATACCATGTATTAAGTAAGCAAATAGGAGTTCTAATAGAACACTTTTTTTTTCATTTTTTACGCAATAAAAATAGAATTGATATTAATTTCAGGAAGTAAATAAAAAATATTTTTTATATAAATTTAATTAAGTAATAATTTTTCCTTGCTATACCATAGAGTTGGTAAAAAAAAAATTAAAAATAATAAAACAGTTCTTCTTTGATTTGAAAAGACCTTCTTTTTTTTTTAAATTTTATTTAAAGACATTTTTATGTTTAATTAATGAAAGATAAATTTTTAGTACTTAAAATTACTTTTATAAAAAGAAAGAAAGAAAAAAGCTTAATTTTCTAATGCAAAACACGTCTCCAAATTAATTATAATTTTTTATTGCTACTCTGGGGCATTTCCAATGTCTGTCACAAGAAAGTCTACTAATCTATCGACAACGTAAGCTTTGCAATGCATTAAGTTTTTCTCCTACGGGAAACGTCTTCTGTAATGCTTTTTGAAAAAAAAAAATCTTTAATTAGATTTTTTTAAAATGAAAGTAATGGAGGAAAATAATTGTAGAGAAACGATATTATAATAGAATTTTTATTAGTCTTTTCAGGTTTATGTTTTGAATTTAACGTCTAAAATTATTTTCTTATTTTTATTTTAATATTGTATAATCAGCCATATTCTTATATTATTATATTGATCAATTACTCAATTTTTTATAACTTTTATTTTACTATTTTAATTACTGCATATGATTGCAATTTAACTTATGGTTTTTGGTATTCACGATCTTTTTAACTGCTTTTATTTTAACTGGTTAATTCTGCTGATGAAAAAAAAAGAAGGAATTTTAAAATGCCATTTGCATAAATAAAGATATATAATCATGAATTTTAGAAATTGTTCACACATATTTCACCATGCTGTAAGCATATAATATCAAATTAATATTCAAAAATAGCTCAGTTATCAATTTAAATATTACTGAAACGAACATTCAAAAATAACTATCATGATATTTTTTATTGTAGTATATTTTTCATTCGTGGGGCCTGAATGGCCGAGTGGCTAGCGCTCTGGCGCTCGGTACCACAGGTTTCGGGTTCGAGTCCCGGTGGTGCCATGGATGCTTGTAGTGGTTCGAATCCACTTTAAACCGTAGGTCCCGGTCCTAACAGGAGCGTTGCGGGGACATTGTTACTCCGCGTCCGTATCTTCAAGTTACACGCGCCCCCCTGGATAATGCAAAGTGAGTAGCGACTGTGCAACGCTTGTCTTAATGCATCAAGACCAAGCTGTCCAAGTGTTTGCCAGCTGCATTGGAACAAAAAATATTGTATAATCAGCCAAATTATTATATTGATCAATTACTCAATTTTTTATAACTTTTATTTTACTATTTTAATTACTGCATATGATTGCAACTTAACTTAAAGTTTTTGTTATTCATCTTTTTCTTTTAATTTAACTGGTTAATTCTGCTGATGAAAAAAAAAAGAATGAATTTTAAAATGCCATTTCCATAAATAAAGATATATAATCATGAATTTTAGATATTGTTCACACATATTTCACCATGCTGTAGGTATATAATATCAAATTAATATTCAAAAATACCTCAGTTATCAATTCAAATATTACTGAAACGAACATTCAAAAATAACTATCATGATATTTTTTATTGTAGTATATTTTCATTCGTTTTATTATTGTATCTTCTAAGATTACGATAAATCAATAAAATAAAATATAAAAGCAGATTAAGATAAATTACATTACTAATGATTTATATGGCAAAAATTGATATTATGTAATATTTTGACTTAATAAGAACATGTTTACATTATTTGAAGTCAATTAATAATTTAAAAAAACGGAATTTTAAAGTTTTTATCATTTTGCAGAAATTATTATATAAATTGTAAGCAATTATAATCCTCTCTTTAATATAGCATGTGTGATAAACTATCACACAAATATACATTTAATAGAAAATTGTGCATACAATAAACAGTTTTTGAAGCCGTTTTTTTTTCTCTCCCGTATCATCCATTTCCTTATTTTTCAATTCCTTCTATTAATTCACACATTGTAACTATATATATCTTGTTCAAATTTTCAATCGTTCATAAAATACTTTTATTCATCCACCAAGATAAAATACATTTTTTATGAATTTGTAGTGGATGACACTGGGTGTTAATACAGTTTTTTTTTTTCAAATATTAATTCAGTAATTAAATTTAATTCATTTATTTTATTTTTTTACATTTAAGTTGCTTATATCTGTCAATAGATGGCGCCAGATAAACTTAAAAAAGTGAATGAAAATTATTTATAAAGGATTTTTGGCAATATAGTGAAAAAAAAGTAGGAATTGACTTAAATTTTTTTTTTATATTACTTGTTTTCTTCCTAGTGCGCATGGTCGTCAGAAACATTCCATTAATGCGCAAGCTATTAGAAAAATATTGATAACATTATGTATAAAACAAATATGGCTTTGAAGTGATAAAATGATGAGAATGTAGTCTGATTTTTAAACGAGAAACTTAAATTAAAAATTATAAATTAAAATTAGATTAGGTAAATATTTTGTAGTTTAATCTAGAATCCAGTACCCAAAAGAATTCCCAATTTATTTGCATTTAAAAGACGATAACGAATATCAACGGATGCTCAGTGATAAACAACGACGACGCATGTACCATATTCTACGAATCACGAAACTAAGTTGTCCAGTGTGCATTTTTGTATTTAAAATATTCTATTCCATAGTTTAATTTCTTTATATAACTGCATTTAAAGCTAATTTTTCCTACAATGTCCATGATGATCTGTTTAAATTTTAATTCATATACCATAATGGATATAAAATAATGCTTAAGTTTCCAACTAACTACAGTTTCAATGGAATAATTCTGAATATTTTTATTCTAAATTCATTTATAAATATTAAGCTTTAATTTGCTTTCCCCCTCTGATATTATAGAGCAAAATTCAACAACAATTAGATTATTCAAGCATATTAGTTTTTAAACTTCATAAAAAAAGTTTTATTCAATTCACATATGTGAGAGAAGCCCCCCCACACACACACACTAATTTTTAGTAATGGCAAGTAGAAAATAGGTCAAACAAATTAAAATGTGAAAAATAATAATAATTGAGCCATCCTCAACAAACCTACAAGAATAAAAATATGTATTTATTCCAGAATGAGGCATTAAATGATGTAATCACTGTTTATTTATTAATTTTTTGTCACACAAATGGTACATTGAACCAATTAATAAGTTAATGTGATGCAGATGTACCATCAAATAATCATTAAAAGGATTATTTTGCTTATAACTAGTTTGTTTACTAAGAACATGTCAACGCAAAGCAAATAACAATCGTATAATTCATTAAAATATAAATGAATTTTGCAGATTTTTTTTGTGCAGTTTTTTAAGTTTTGTTTGTATTATTTATTAGTTACATATAACGTTTGCTTGTTACATATATTTAAACAATACAGATTAATTAAAATAATTGATTCAATTGTGATATTTTAAATAATCTGAATTAATTCTATATAATGCCATAATTCAAAAGAGTGCAATTTCTATTAATTTTATAAATTGAGGTTGATACATATAATTTTACAATTCAAATTCAATGAAATGAAAAAGAATATTATACAGGATATGATGATACAAATGCTGATATGAATATAGTAAGTAGAATTATACATTCTACAGGTAATTATCCTTTTTTGAATTTTGATTATACAAATACAAAAATTAATTAATTACTTTTTTTTTTTTTTTTTAGAGATGTAAAAAAATTCTACATTTAAATTTTCTTTTTAAAAAATTATATATAATCTATTAGGATATCAAATTAATCTATTAATACTTATTGGATCACCTGTATTTAAATTCATTGTTTTATTTTTAACAATGCTCATTGTTTTATTTTTTTTTACAAAAAATAATGAAGAATACCATAGAAATATTCTATGGACAAAAAGAATTGTAGACTAAATAACACACACACACATACATATACAAACAAATATATATAAATATAAATGGCATATTCTAAGGAATCAATTTTTAACTTTTCCCTCGTTAATATATATATATATTAACGATGGAAAAGTTAAAATTGATTCCGTAGAATATGCCATTTAATTAAATAAATATTAAGAAAAACAAACATATTTATTAAGAAGCAATGAAGCAAACTGATCTACACTTTAATTATAAAAGTGTACAACTAAATAAATGAATAATCCACGTAAAGAATGTTATGACAAAATATTGCAATTATTTATTTATATATTAATATTCAATTTTTATTGCAGATAACAAAGAACATATTTAATAAATTTAATAAATTATTAATGTTTACATTATTACAAAAAGGCCTTATAGAATAGAAATATTATAAGAAATGAAATAGAAAATTGTAAGACAAAGAAAGGATAAATATATGTAAAAATAAGCCAATTCCTTTCAAACTAACTAATATTAAATATGCAGATACTAAAAAGATTTATAAGGAATTTCTTATAATGCACTTTTTATGTTGTTTTCTTGAATAAAGAATATTCTTCAAAGTAAATAAATTAAATTATTAAGTAGTTATTTAATAGTAAATTAAGTACACTTTCAATTTATTAAAAAATGATTCAAAAGATAAAATTTATCTAGTTAGATAAATAAATCTAAAGTGAAAATTTTTATATACACTGTTTATTTTTAATACTTTAAAAATATTTCGTTATTAAAAAATAAGAATTTTTATTTTATAACAAGTACAATTTACAAATTATTTTTAAATAATCCCATAAAATAAAAATAGAAATGTAATAATAAAAAATATCAACCGAAGTAGATTAATAATGGAAAATATTTTTATTTATTTTCTAATAACTGCTAGGTCTTTAATCAACATAAAAGAGAAGTTATCAAAACTAAAATAAATTAAATATTAGAACTTTAATAATTAAAATACACATATGACATGGCTAAATATACGCATCTGAAGATAAATTTATGCAGCATCTTAACAGGTACAAAAACAGGTGCAGATTATTAATTTTAAATAATCTCTTGAATTGCAAAAATATGAATAAAAAAATAATTAAAATATTGCCAAAACAGATAGATAAATTGAAAATATTTATAATACTTTTCATTAGCATAAAAGTAGTAGACATTTTTTCAAAATTAAAAGTGTGTAATTATTAGGATTTAATTGAAGTAAATATAAATGACATTGCTAAAATTTTAAAATATTACATATATCTAAAAAATATAGCCTTACTTCTATGAATAACATTAATCAATCTTTTATTTCCACAATTTCTGGGATTAAGATAAAACAAACATTGTGATGACAGAAATTTTCGTGTTTATAGTTTTATTTTTTTCTGTCAGTTTTAGTTTCCATCTAAGCCACACTACTTTCCTTCATCTGTTTTATTAACATCACGAAATATTTACGATAGAGATTCGAATCTTTGCATAAGCACGCACATCTTACTAGAGTTTAGAAGCGTGAAAGCAGTTTCAAACTGTCCATTTTGTTTATCTTTCTTTTGTAATCTTTAGAAATTGTGTTATTTTAAGAATTTGGAAATAGCTTTCCTGCTTTTTTCATTTGTATATTTGTAATGTATATTGAAAACACAGAAAATTTATACTATAGAATTATAAACAAAATTCTGTTTATTATTTTCTTTCTGCTATAAAAGAGAGTAATATAACTATAAAAATAATAAAAAATCTATACATGTATATTAAAAATGATTTTCAGAATTTTGAAAATATTTTTATAAACAAAATTCAATGAATTTCTAAACAAGAGAATTTGTTAAATGAAATTTATCGTTTATTTACATCAAAATAGAATAAACATAGTTAAAAAACAAACAAATAAAACCATAATTCACATTTGGCAAATGCTTTCTAAATTTTTTATGTGAATGTTGTTGACAATTGCTGATCCAGTTAACGATATCTCGATGTTCAATTTACTTCCATAAAATTAAATGAATAACAGATTTTAAATTTATGGGTAGCATCATATTTGACAAGAAGGAATTTTATTTTCTCATCAATATTCAATACAGTCCACCTGTTCTCCAGTGGCCCCAACTAAAGTGTAGAAAGACTCTTGAATCAGCTAGTGGCGTCTGTTTCAGATATTTCGTTCAAAACAAGGAGACACAAGGGCGATGACAAAATGCTTTTCAATGCTAGGACAATCGCTTTTCGCACTGGTTGTTAAATTGCCTAAAGGAGTTTTACAAGCTTTATTTGATATGCAAATGCAGGCAGCTATCTGTAAATGTGCCTTCAGCAACATGTTCTGTTTTGGCTGTATGTGGCAATCATCAATGGATCTCGGTGCCCACCAAAGTTCAACAAAAAAAAAAAAAATAGTAAACAATACATTATTTTTTATTAAATATATTTCCAATGTAGTTTCATTTCAGTTATATTAAATAAATGACGCAGAAAAACATAATGGTGTAATAGATATTTTTATTTAGAAAAACCTTTTTACGTATTTATAAGGCTTCGTTATGTTATTATTTTTTTACTAAAAGAAAAGCGATTAATTTTTGAATATATGACAAATTTTATCATAAATTATATTTATGCCATGCATTTATTTCTATTGTAAAGCCAGTTCTTTATATTTAATTTAGAATTTCTTTATGTGATAATCAAAAAATAATTACAGTTCTCGAAATAATTCCAATTACTATCGCAAAATACGTTTCCGTTGATAATGATAAAAATAAAAGGAAATATTCTAAATTTGAAATCACGCTAAATTCGGAATATTAACATGTAGACAAGTTGAATTCAACTATGCTACACAGAAATCTACAAATATCTCCACATTTCAATGTAATCGGCTAAAACGTTATTTGGAAGAGAATAAATTCGTATACTACGAATTCCGATGGAAAGTCCTATATGAGTAATTGATTTTCAGATACGAGTCGTTAAACATGATTTAGAGAAAGCTTTTTATTGATTGTGAAAGAGGATGAGATCGGGGGAGGGATGGAATCTGAACAGGAGCGGACACTTGCAGAGATCTGAAAAATATCTCTTGCGAATGACTTAGAGGCTTATCAGACATTTTTATTTTACTTTGCTCCATACCTTATCCGTTATTTCTGCCTATATGTATCCCATTTTACCAGTTTAAAAGATGTGGGCGATAAAAATAAAGTAAGAAAGAGGTATCTGAAATAAAAGTTGAGTATTTGTGATATCATCTTTTTTATTGCAATCACAAAACTGCATATAGTTTTGAGTAAAAATGGAATGCATCCAAATGTTTATTGGAAGACGAAAATAGTATATCATAAAAACGTCTCATGGTTATTAACTTTAAATTTATTCTTAGTGAACTTTAAACTCAATTCCTTCTATCATAGGTTAATAATAACCTTTAATAGCCTTATTATATCATACAAACTTTTTTGGCTATTTATTTTAACTGTTTTTTTTTAAATTTTACTAAATATTGAATGAACAAACATATAATAAAAAAAGCAGAAATTACCGATTGCGGTTTAGTGTCTCACCTATTACAAGAATGACTTCCATTCCCATATATGTTTACGTATATGATACTAGAAATTTGCATCTTTATTTCAAAACATTAGTACCTTTCGACAATTCAATACCAGTGTACCGATCTTGTTTAAATTTTGAACATCTGTGTAGATGGATTGTTTTATAAGCTTTAAAATTTAATTTCAAACATACAGCAAAATATATTTTCCTGCTATTAATATATTTGAATTTTACGGTATTTTTTATATTAACATCTATTTTTTTATCGAAGTTAAAACTATTAACCGAGTGGCTAGCGTTCTGGCGCTCGGTACCACAAGTCTTCGGGTTCGAATCCCATCGTTTGGGATGGATGTTTGTATTGGTCCGGAATTCACTCGAAGCCGTTTAATATGATCGTATAGCGTTTTGGGGGATAGTGTTATACGCGTCAGTAGCAAATCTTCAAACCTACATGTTCCCCCGGTAGTGCAAATGAGTAACAGCGGTACAGCCATTGTTTGTGGCATAAAGATTAACTGTATGTATTGCCAGATGCATTTGAACAACATCAACAAATCTATTAACCTGAGGTTTTAATGTGGACACATTTTCTAAATCATAAGAATTTGACGTAATTATTTACTATAACAAAAATTATTTAATTAATTTTTATTATTTATTAATACAAGAAAAGAAAAATTTTCAAATTTTAAAAACTTTATATATATCAAATATAATTATGGCTAAAATATATATTAATACTAAAAGACGTTATTTTAAATTTAAAAAAAATATGAAACTTTTGACAAAATATAAAAATAAATTTTAAAAATATCTAATAAAAAATCATATAAATAATATAATTCAATTACCCCTAAAAGAATACTTATTATTTCTACAAATAAAAAAAGTCTTATTTAAATGTTTTTCTTTAAACATTTAATAAGAATTTTATAAAAATAATAATTCTTAATAATAATAATAATTTTAATAAAAATTATCCTTTTTAAATTTTCTTAGAAGTGAAAATTCTTGTTATTCTACTTAATAAGAATTTCATTTATAATGTTATAATTTTAAAAATGTTATTTTTAATTTTTACTTACTCATACTTATTTCAGAAATAATTTTTTTCCTAAAAATAATATTAATACACTAAGTGCTGAATAAATTCATTTCGAAATTTAGATTTTTCTAACACATTTGCTAAAAATTTCAAAACCACACTGTTTTTAAACTTCAAATAGCCAACATTAATTTTATGACGCTTTCAAATTTAAAAATTTTGAATTTAAAAGCATAAAACTTCGTTTTTACTGTATGGTTTTTTAAAAATAATTTTAAACAAACTAGAGAATAATCCATTCATATGAAATCTTTTCTTATGTCATCACTTTTGGGGTATTTATTTTAAGGATTAAAGTAACTATATTTTCTCAAAAGATTAAAGTAACTATTTTTAACTATATTTTCGTTTTTGTTTAAAATGGTATTAAACTTATACAAATAAAAAAAAAAATCACTCAAGAAATATAAAGATATATTTCAGAAACATGAATATTTAAATACAAAGATACAATGAAGATACAATGTACTAATACAATAAATTTTACATATAAAGATACAAAGTATTAATTTAAACAAAGATACATTGTTATCAGATCATTTGTTTATTTGTCTTTGTTAGTTTTAATTTAATTTCTTACATGATTTCTAATTATAAATATCAATTAGACCTTGGTCTTCTTAAAGTCTTCATCTTACACTTTTTAAAACATTTTAAAAGTTATAAATTAATTTAATATACTATTGATATTAAAGGAATTACTATAATTACAAAGAAATAACTATTTGATTTTGTTAATCAATATTTTTTTATATTATTACTTAAAGGCCAAAGGGTTCATTAATAACGTTTCAAACGGGTATATCTGGAAAGAAAATTGCTTCAAAAAATTAATAATTCATAAAAATATTTTTAAAAATACTCATTTAAAATATAAATAATATATAAATGTAAATATAAAAAATAATATATAAATATAATATATTGTACTAAAAATAGTAACGGTTTTGTATAAAAGCATTTGTTTAATTGCCAAATAAGTAAATTTTATTTAATTTAACATTGTACTATATGAAAAATATTGTTCAGTAAAATGGCCAATAGAGAAAGCCATGTGTATAATCATTCATTTCATTATTCAGGCCTTTTTTAACAAACTTAATAAATTATTATCTCATTTACTTTCATCACCGTGCATTAAATTGGTAATAAATTATAAGCATAAAATAAAATTTATTAAATGAGTTTTGAAACAGGAATTCTGATTACAATAACTTTTAATTAATTGATTTTCCTAAATTCCAAGTTATTGAAAAAAATTTAAAAATTTTATAACATTTTTAACCAAAAATAAAACAAACATTACATATTTAAATTAATTATTACATATTTACATATCTAACAGTAGAACTGTAGAACTAAATCTAGAAGTAAATTAATTTTATATTTCCTCTTAATTTAAAATTCAAATTCACTCATAAAAAATATTTCTACATCAATTTATACATAGCTTAATTTAATAATCTGAATATTAAGACTAATAAGTTATAGTGAGAAAAACAAAATGTTTTAGTTTTTACAAACATTTAGGTACATACACTGTACTCAAGATTTTAAATTATATTCTTGGAAAATATTGCTTTGTAAGATGACAGAAGGTTTAAGTGTCAAACCCTTGGAATTTATAATCAATCAATCTTTTCACTATAGAAAGAGTTTATTTAATATAATTTATAAAGCAGATAACAGTTTATTCCCCATAATCATAGTTTCAAATTTATTTTATCAAACTAATTATGTTAATAAATTTTTTTGGCAATAACAATTTATTAAATGTCCTGAAACGGAATGTTTGATTCCAATAATTTTCGAATAATTTGTTAGTGATGTTAAGAAAGTGTTCAATGAAAAACTTAATAAAACTATATTTTTATTTAACTGAAATTTGAACAATAATCATTTATTTAAATTTCTGATGAAAAGGCATTATTAAAAGAATCAATATTGCTGAATTTTGACATTCATTAATCAACTGTGAATCCTTTGGGGTTTTCTAATACAATAAATAATCTAATATGTTAACGAAATAGTTACGTTACAATTTATTATGCTATTTATTATTTATTATGCCTTTCGATAATCTTCAATTCGAAACAATTAAGGTTGTTTTAATAATACACAATTTAAGTATAACAGTTAATTATAACAGTTACACAATTATAAACAGTTTTATGCAAATTATATCAACCCCTTCCTCCGTTTTGATGGATTTTATTAAAGGGAACTTTTGGAAGAAAAATAAATGTTCTGCTACGAGTCGACAAGAAGTATTGTTTTTTCTGTTTTTCTCTGAAGTGACTGAATAGACCGGAGTTTCCCATCTGTTTTCAAAGTGAGCCTCTTGTGGTTTCGTGTATCACGCCATGCGATAAATAAGGTCTGCCGCAGAACAGGTGTTTAGATTCGCTGTAGACTCCATAACTTTTTAAAATCTCCGACCTTGGAGGGAACAGGACTTGTGAATCAAATTATATATATAATGATTGTAAATAAAAATTAAAAGTACCCCCATGAACCTGAAAAGTGGCCCCCTTTTTGAAGCCGTTATAGGTCTAGTATATAGGACGTATAGGCCGACATATATATAATTATTATCGACATTATTATACTCATATTCACTGGTATGAAAAATACACGTATAATTTTCAAAAAAAAAAAAACTATTGATCTGCCTAGCTGTAATATTTCTTCAATACAAAAAATTAAGTTTTAGTAATTATTTCACTTGGAAGCCTTCAATGCTCGCCATCTTAATGAAATTGTTGACTCACGCAAGTGGTGTTATCTTAAATGGATCTTGAAATAGTTATTCTGGAAACATTAAGCACGTTCATTAATACGACTGTACATTATAAACCTTCAGCATTAAATTCATTAACATGCAGAAATGGGAATGAAACAAAATAATTATTTGGCTTTTTTTTCAAATATTATGAATTTCAACTTGAAATATTATTTTTTTTTTTTTTGTTTTTTTTTACATTTAAATACCAAAGTTCAATTATTTTTCAGTTCATTAGTTCTTAATGTATTTTGGGTGAACGGCTTTAATTACGAAATTAAGTTTGTAATTAATAATTTCTTTTTTTTTTTTCTGTAGTTATGTCTTTAAGTTACGTGTATCATATGACACGTAAAAGTTTAATTTCAGAAACGATGGATCCATAAACCATGCACATAATTAAGTTGCAAGATAAGGGACGTACTTATATCAAATGCTTTTAATTATAGTTACTTTCTATAATTTGCTGTAAAGAACATAGCAGTGAAAAGGAATGATTTAGATTAAGCCATAATTAAATTGATTCTTTGCTATTCCATTAGTGATAATGGTTTAAAAGAACACAAAAAAGTTTTTTTTTTTTTTTTTAAAGTTTTTTTTAACAGAAGAGTTTATTAGTAATAACTTTTCCATTGCTAAAAAATCGTTTGTACAATTTATTTTAAGTATTTAAAGCAATAATCTTTTATTGTCAAAGTGAAAAACTTATCTCTGACATTCGCATATTTTTGAAATGAAATTATTTCTTTCGTAACATTTAAATTTTTAAAAATAGTGTAATAAATTTGAGAGATTGTTTGACTATAACCTGTTGACAAAATTAATTACTCCAATAAATTTGGCAATAATTAATTTAAAATTATTATTTGTTATTTTTTTTTTTATTTCCTTAGTATTCGTATTTATTTCTATTTCTACTGGGTTTGAGGAAATGAATTCAAATCAGTGAATAATTTCAGCAAAATAATATAGATCCAATTGATTAGATACTTTTTCTTACCGGTATTTAAAAAACAATTTCAAAAAATTCAGTCCCAATTAGTTAAGAATAGAAGATTAGAAAGTATATTTGTGAAATGTGAATAAAATATTTAAATGTTAAATAATATTTATTCAATACTATATATTGTAATATATTCAAAATGTAATTAATTTATATTAGTCTTCTTTGAAATTTTAAATGTGTATCCAATTTTAATTGATTAGTATTAATTAAAATAATTATTCTTGGTAACATCAATTTACTTCATTTTCCTTTAGAAATAAGTTGTATTTCTACAATTATTTAAATATAATATAAAATGAATAAAAAATGAAATAAATAAATAATATAATAATAAATAAATAATATTATTTTGTTACATAGAGATAGAATTTCATAATATATTTTTTTAATTTGCTTGAAATCCATAGCTTTATTAAGTTAATAAGCAGTAAAATATATATTGTCTAGAAAGGAAATTCTCAACTATATTACTGATTCTGAATAATATTAAAGGGGGCAGTATATTTAATTTTAAAAAATAAATATATAAAAAGAGAGAAAAAAGAAAATTTAACAAGTTAACAAAATCTGTTCTGTTGAGAAAATAATTTTTATAAATCTTATCCACTTTCAAAACAAATGTTAGAAAATTTAACTATACTGGAAGTAGTAGTATGAAACTTTGTTTATCAAATAATTTCAATTCTAAATTTTATTTTACAACGATCCCATCTGCATTTATGCATATTAGAATGATTCATAATATTTTAAGTATGTTCATTGATTCCTTATCTACGAGAATATAAGTGCTATTTCAGAATTTTAATTTTTCAACTTTATGTTTCAAATAACTTTCAGTACTTCCTACACAAATTAAATTCTTCGAATTTCAGAAATTTTGTTTAAAAAAATCAAATTAAATTGTAATATGTATATTTCAATGCTCTTTAAACAAAAATATTTAAATTTATAGTCTAAATGTTGAAATAAATTTCATATTTTTCAACGATAATGAATAATTTGCAGTTTTTATACAAAAAAAATTTAAATCTTAAAGCTTATAAAGTAATAAATGAAAATAAAAATGCAGTCTTTTTAGATGCATTTAAATATTAAAAACTTATAGTTAGCATTAGTTTATTTTTAAAAGCAGTTAGATATTTATGTAGGGATTTATTTATGCATTTTATAGTGACTACTAAATTGGATTTTCAAATATATATATGACTGTAAAAAGTTAATAATAAGAAGACTAAATCTTTCCAAGAATACTTAACTTTTAAAATAATTATTCCCAATGTTGGAATTAAACATTTCTACTCTCATTTTAAAATTATAAATTAGAATCTTTAAGATTTTTGAAATATATTTTCAAGCCTTTTAATATTAATTTGTAATATTTGGTGTATGATTAATCTCGAAAACACTTTTGTACCTAAATTCCACTTTTACCGTATAAAAATAATTTATTTTATTTTATAAACTACCCTAAATATTATTACTATTCTCATCAATTTCCTTTTATAATTGGAAGTTACATAGCAATTGATTTAGAATATTTCAATAATTATTTTAATTTGCCACTGTAATATTATAGTCACATAAAAATATCTTTTGTAAAAATTACAGAATATTGACTTATCTCAAATGGTTTACTACTTTTTTTCTGTTGTGAAGAAATAAAAATGGTTATTGTTAAATTTACATTTCTAGTTTTACTATAGTACATTTTAGATTGAACTGAATTAAATATTAACTTTCTTACAAAATTTCTCTTTCGAATTAATGTATATTTTTGGCGTATCTAAATTCATACAGTGTCTACATTTCATTTAAAAATAATTTCAAAAAACTAAAAGTGCAATTATTAACGCATTTTATAAATCTTATTACAATTTCACATTTCTAATCAATAATTTTTTTTTCCTCTAAATTTTAATTTTTTCTACTTCTTAAAGAAAGGCAAATATTAATACTTTACATTAACTCTCTTTTATTTATTCTTACATCTTTTTCTTACTCTTTTTGATCAAAAGTATTTTAACTGTTATTGACCGTTATATTGATCTTTTAACCGTTATTGAAATTTTATTTTATTTTTATTTATTTTTTATTATTGTTTTATTTATTTAGCAACAAGATTAATATTATACTTAATATTAATCTTGTTGCATTGAATAATACTTCTTTAACATTCAATGATAAAGAAGGCTAGATCAGATTCTACAAATATGAATTGGATAAGAAAAACAACTGCTGATCATCAAATTTTTATTAATTTTACACTTTAAATTTGTTTTCCATGTCTAAATTTGAAAAAAATATATTTTAATGATTTGGTTGAATATTAAGACTACAGAACAAAAAAAGTTCTCTTCAAAAAAAAAACTTTTTAAAATAGGAAACCTTAAATATTTTTAAAATAACTTTAATATTGAATATAACTCACTAAACAAAATTACGAAACATTTAATCATCCTGCATATTATAGGTCAATAAAGCTCTAATATTAACTAGCATATAGATGTTAAAACCCTCTGCAATTTGCATCAAAAGTTATAAAAAAATTAAAATAACAAGCATGTTTTTCACATTTGCTTTACTAATTAAAATTGCGAAATAGTGTAATTTGTTCAAGTTAAGAACATTTATATATTATTTAAAATATGATTTTTAAATTATTACAGCTTAAGTATTGTTTTGGATTCAGAAAATATTTAACACGTTTATCAGGTTACAACATTTTAGCAGTAGATATGCGGATGGTTCAGTGGTACCTAAGAAGTTACACAGAAAGCCTTATTCACTGCATTTCCATTTGGAATGAACATCTAAAAGAAGAGAATTTGAGGTGGATTCGAAGCCATACGAAAGAACTTTTCATTCTACAGATGCATCGTGCTTTTCCCACAGGTATAGACACGGAATATTTCGGTTTCATGTCATGTGTAGGGCTTCGAACCAAGTTCTTTTACTTAAAAACCGAGATAATATACCCACTAGGTACTTTGACCCATTTTAAAGTAAATAAAAAATAATTTCTTTTAGATTAATTGCACATTTGAATGCATCTTTTCAACAAGTTTTTAATATTTTACTCATCCAGCAGCTGCCACAGTACATTTCATAGGTATAACATTAATATATGTTAGAAAGCAAACGAATTCCATGTATTTAATAGTCAGTGAAGATAATGTCGAGCAAATATTATTCTGTACTCCATAGTATACGGTGCATATTTGGCTTATTAAAAATTCCAATTACTGTACAAAGGTGGCCTGTTTCTACAAAAAATAGATACATTATACATCAACTTTTTGTAAGAAATATTTAGTTATATTTTTTATAAATAATTTTTATCAACAATATTTATTAGTAAAAATGTATTTTAATATAATTTAGATTATAGATACAACAACATACAATAATATAAGTCACCTATCTCAACATATATATTTTTTCCTATTGTATTAGTCTAAGTTTTCACCGTTATTTTTAAAATGATACCACACTTTGTAATATTTAATTTTGTTAAAAAAAAAAAAGAGGAAACAGAAGATTAAGTATAGTTTTGAAAAGCTGTTGCGTTGAACACGTTTGCGTCAAATTAAATGAATGCTTCTTTGCAAAAACAAAAGAAATAAACAGAAAATCTGATTTTTTTTTTGTCAAATACTCCCACCTTTTAATTATATACAACTGCATTGGCATTATTAACCATTAATAAGATGAATCTACTACTGTGCCCAAAAGTAAGAACAATTAATTTCTTTTTTTCAAAAACTCGTTATTTATTCTTCCAAATTTATTTCATCGCCTTCAAAGTAATCTCCTCCGGACACAATGCACTTATGCCAACTTTTTTTCCAATCCTCAATGCATGCTAAAAAGTCATCGGCAGGGATGGCCTTCAAAGCGCGCAACGATTCACGTTGAATCTCTTCATTTAACTCAAAACGGTGTCCTCGGAATGGTCTTTTGAGTTTAATCGCACTGTGTGAATACGATGGTTGTGGAACAATATGAGCTTCAATTTTGGCGAAAATGTCAAGAAGAATCAATGCAATGTTAGATGGCGGATGCAGTGTTTTCGGTACCAATCGAGATTTGCGGCGTTTGAGACCTAAAATGGAATTGACCGATCCTTTTGAAATTGCAATATCCTCATCAAGGTCTTTAATTGCAAATCAACAGTTTGCATGTACCAAATCTTTAATTTCTTGGACGTAAGCTTCGTCGGTTGAGGTTGATGGTCGAACAGAGGGCTCTTCGTCTTCAACGCGTTCTCTACCTTTTTGAACTGTTTTTACAACTTGTAGACATTTCTTTCCTATATAGGAATGCTCACCGATTGCCTTCTGCAGCATTCTATACGTTTCCGCAAATAAAATTTAACGCAATTTCTTGGATGAATTTATTCAGACATTTCAAAAATCACCGGAATCAGTTGTAGCGTCTCACAAAGTCAAGCATTACTGAAAAAATTGAAATCAATTTTAATTTGAGAAATGGTTTTACTTTTTCGACACAATAATAACGTACCAACCATTAAAATACAGTGAAAAGATTTTATAAAATCGATATGAAAGGGATTTAACACATTACTTCAATCGAATTAAATATTAAGAGTTAATGCCTTTGATTTATTTTAAAAATTAAACCTAAAGGATCACTAACTCTTAACTATAAAATAAAAACCTTTTTGAAAGAAAGACGAAAATCGATTAGGAAGTTGTGAATCTGTATACTTTTTTTTTTCTTCCTATTCTATTGTGGAATTTAATTTCTAATGGTTATTTTCTAAAGTTAACTTCCTTGTGACATTACTTTTTTATTTTATTTTATTCTCTTTAAGAATAAATACTGCAAATGTTTGCCGTTTCAGCAAAAGGACTTTTTTTTATTCGGAAAGAAATGTTATTGCAGGAAAGTCTTCATCTTGAAAAAGATTTATTCGGTGAATAAAGACAATGTGAAAAGATAAATGTAATGGTTCTAACAATGATTTTTTTTATCTTATCTCTTTGTCTCTAATTGAATTCAGCCTGTCAAGTCATGGACTTTCTTTTAAAAGGATTCAGAAAAGAAATAATTGTTGCTTTCAAATGACTTTGATGTCAGAAATTTTATATGAGAAATCTTTATGTAAAATTAAAAAAAACTATTTACTTAAGTGATAAATTAATTGAATTAATTTAAACTTACGTTTAATGTAAAGAATTGGATATTAGTCATTAATATTTTTTTACAGCTAAGGAGGTTTTTATCCGTATTATGTATAAATATATTCTATAGCATATCTGAAGTATATAGCAATAAAGCTTATATACTCGATCAGTTGAGTATCATAAGTTTTAAAATAAATTTATCAAATGGTTTTATCGATTAAATCGACAAGAATAACTAAAGTAATTAATTCAATCCATTTACAGTAATATCACAAGAAAATTCAGTTAAAATCAAACAGTCAAAATTTTGTTTAGCATTATAACAAAAGTTTTATAATAGCATTTTAAAATAAGAAAATAAAGCAGAAATATTAAGGAACATTTAAAGAATTTCGAAAAAAAAACCTCAGAAATAATATTTATTGAATTATTTTATGAGGATAAGGTTCACAGAAAAACAGAAACGTGAATAAATAAAACATATTTTTTATTTCATTAAATAAAATAAATTCATTTTGCTTATTTTTCAAATTTAGTGCATTATTTGTTTCATTTATTAACTTATTTCGACTTATGAAAAATTTAAAATGGACACACACACATACCAGTATATAGAGAGAATGAGAAACAAAAGTTGAACCATATATCGTGATCTGTTTATAGTCCTGGGCTATCTATTTTAAAACAACGTTAGATAAATGATGGTTATTTAACCCAACAAAGAAAGCATTAATCTGCTATGAGGACGGACTCTGTTTATATAGAGAGAAAGAATTTTTAGAATTTTTTTCTAAAGCTAAATTAAAGGTGCCGGCTTATATATGGATCCACTATTCTTGCAAGATACATAGATGCTTTGCCAGGCACAAACGATAAATCGTCAATTTTTGCTAAATATACCGCGTTTTTATTTTCTTAGTTTATGAAAAAAAATATTTTTACTGAATTTAATTATTCATTTAATAAAAAGGAGTTGTTTTTTTAAATTGCTTATTTTGTTGAGTCTTCGCCAAAACGAAAAATATAATGTTAGGAGATTTTGACCCCTACTAATGGATAATTAACGAAAAAGTAATAACTTTCTAAGAATCTCTTCCACTTTTTTATCGAATTTAATTTTTGGGGAAAGTTGAGTAACCATGCTGTTGTTAGAATTTTTAACAAATGCAATATCCTGTACTTTAAAGTGTGCCGTATAAGAGCTTCCCTTTTCTCTCATCTTTCAGAATTTGACACATAAATTAAGACTAACACAGATACCCCCTGACCATATACAAGACAATAAAAGAATGGAAATAATGGGCTAGCTTCAGATAGGATCACTTATTTATGAGTTATAGAGCTAAAAGTATCGTAGTTCTCTAAATTTTTACTTTACAATGATTTCATAGAAAATAAACACTTCGCTTATTCTTTTATTTCGCTTAAATATTTCGCAAAATATTTTTTATATTTCGCTTAAAATAAATATTTCGCTGATAAATATTTCGCAATTTTCGCCCTCATGTAGGCTTGTTTTTTTGGTTTTTTACAGCTCTGGCAAACACTTAGCAGTCGTCTTTTATGCCTTAAGGCAATCACTGCAGCAAAGTTACTCACTTAGCACTACCCAGGAGGTGGGTGTAATTGAAGATAAGTTACGGCCGCAAAGTAACAATAACCCAGCAACGTTTACGATTATGTTAGACCGAGACCTACTGTTTAAAGTGGATTCTGAACCACTACAAACATCCATGGGACTGCCGGGACTCGGACCTAAAACCTGTGGTACCGAGAGCGCTAGCCACTCGACCATCAGTCCCCTCATGAAGGCATGTTGAAACTATTTTTTTCTGCTTATTTATGGGTTTATAACATCGAATAAATTTTTCAAGAAAAAATGCACTTCCGGTTTATACACGAATCGGCTTATATTTAAAAATATGTACATAAATAATTATATATATATATATATATATATATATATATATATATAGCTATATATATATATATGCAGACACAACGTTTGAATGCATTTTAGCTGTACTTTTTCCCAAATCCAATTCATTTCATCCATGAAACTCGTAATATGAAGACAAGTTTTTATTTTCTTTATCTTTTGAATGAATTAAATTTTCGTGAAAAAATTTCTGTTTGAATAATGAAAATGGCAAATGAATTTTATATGAGGGTACTTAACGTATATGAAAGTAATAAATCACAATACAAATAAAAAAAATGCATTGTAAATTTCTGTGTATAGAATTCTTATTTTTGATGAAATCAAAATTTTAACGAAAGAAAGAAAATTTGTATTAAAATTTAATATTCGTACCTCAAAAATAAAAGCAGTTTAAGTTTGTTTAACATGTCATTTGAAGTTCCATTAAAGAGATTAAAAGTTGAATGACACAAATATTATGCATATTTCAAACTATAAGCATGTTAAATGTCAAACTTCCTCAGAACTACTATTAAATGTTAAAGGTGAGGCTCTCTCAGAATTCTGTTTTAATTCGTAGCAATGCAAATGATGGAAAACATCATAAAAATCAAAAAAGTTTTAACATTCTTTTTTATTTACTTGCATTTAATACAAATGTTTTCTGTAACAACTTTGAGAATAAAAGTCTTTTATTCAGTTAATTAACCTTTTTGTGAGTTAAATTTTTATTACTCGAAAGAAATTGTACAGTGTTGTCTCTTAGATTGTGAGAAATGTCCAAAGTATATTATAATATCTTGTTTTATTAAAATAAACAAATCGATTTTTTATTAAACATTAAAAATGCTTTTAAAAGCCTTTTTATTAACAATTAAAAATGCTTTATGACAATATCCTTCATAAAACTTAGCTGAAATTACCTCCACATATATTATGCGGTTAATGAAATATTATTGTTTCATTAAAAACAAGATATTGTTTATTTTTTTAATTTCCTAGAGTGGTACAAAAATATTTAACGCAAGTGATAGGGCCTCACAAGATACAAAATTGCAAAAATGATATTTATGGTTTTTTTTCTTCAACTTCGCCACTGCGATTTTAAATGATTTTCCTTAATTTATAATTCAATATTCATCTTTGTTAACAAATGAAAATTTTTCAATTATTATTCTGAAAGCCACCAATTTTTTTTTTTTTAATTTTTGTATTTTCAACTTTATTTCTATTAAATTTGATATAAATTGTCACACATTGTAATTGCAGAACTCTTTCATACAATTCTTAAAAAAAAATTATTAAACTTAAAAATAAAGATAATTTTCTAATTTTACTTGTAAAAGTGCAAAAATGATTGATGGCAATGTAAGTAACTCCAATGTTCAATATAAAGTTAAAATTAAGAAAAAAAGAAGCATTTGAGCTTTTTAAAGAGATAAAAATTTCATTAATGCTTCAAAGAGATTAATTGTCATAATGTGGAAGAACTATCTTCTATATTCTAGATGTGTTCTTTCAACAAGAATGAAAAATAAAAAAATTAGTTAAACTTAAAAAAATAATATTTATTTGATATAAAAAAAGAAGAGATGCATCTTTTATTTTTTCATTCAAACAGAAAATATATATTGGACGAAATTAGAAAATTCGAAATAAGGGTACATATATCATATAAAAAAAAATTGTAAAAAAAAATTGTATCAGTTAACTAGTGTTTTACGTAATAATAAAACATAATATTAGTTAGTGGGAGAAACACACTATCTTCAGACATAAGATTCTAATATTTAGGGAAAATTAATTCAGAAATCATTTATGCTAAGTAGGTTTTTTACAATATTACAAAACCAATTTTTATCATTTCGACAAAATTTAAAAATATTTTCTGAATAATTAAGCGCATTATACATATTTGAATAATTATACTTGATCTTCATATACATTTTTAAAAACTTCAATAATTTGGAACTTAGATGTTTATTTTTTTTTACATCATAAAAAAAAGGTAGTTAAAAATAAATTTTCATGTTATTTTATAACATAATTTTGAAATTTTCTGCTAAAGTTAATAATTTCATGAACTTTAAGGCTAAAATGAAATAATTTGTAACGTTATTTTTAAAATGCAAGAAAAAAGACGCTTATTTTTTAATAAACTTCACTTGCTTGATACATTTTCCGCTATCATGCTGTGAATCATTAAAGTAAAATCTAAAATGTTCGAAAAAAAAAATATTGAAAAGTGCAATGAACATAATACAAATATTAATGCTATTATATAAAAACAGAAAGCAATCCATTATCCTCCTTTAGAACGGACTATTTGATTAAAAAGTTATATATGGTCGTGCATCCCGCTGAGAAAAAGATTTTAGCATTTAATGATGTTTATTTTTTCTTTTCGTTTTTAATCATATCTTGTTTCATTTAAAACTAGCTGTTTACCCGGCCTGTATGTGTTATTTCTTTATTTTGTTAAGACAGGAAAATGCAATGTAACAAGAGAACAAATATAGTTTAAAATTCACCATAGAGTAATACACTATGAAGTGACAAAAGTCATGGGATACCTCTTAATATCGTGCCGGCCCTCCTTTCGCCCGGCGAAGTGCAGCAACTCGACGTGGCATGGACTCAACAAGTCGTTGGAAGTCTTCTGCAGGAATATTGAGAAATGCTGTCTTGACAGACGTCCATAATTGTGAAAGCGTTGATGGTGCAGGATTTTGGGCACGAACAGACCTCTCGATGATGTCCCATAAATGCTCGATGGGATTCATGTCGGGCGATCTAGGTGGCCAGATCATTCGTTGGAATTGTCCAGAATATTCTTCAAACCAATCGCGAACAGTTGTGGCTCGGTGACATGGCGCATTGTCATCCATAAAAATCCCATCGTTGTATGGGTACATGAAGTACATGAATGGCTGCAAGTGATCTCCAAGTAGCTGAACATAAGCATTTCCAGTCAATGTATTTTCCAGTCAAACCAGAGGACCAAATATGACATGAAAAAACAGCCCACACCATTACGGAGCCACCACCAGCTATAACAGTGCCTTGCTGACAAAAAATTTGTATCCATGGCTTCGTGGGGTCTGCGCCACACTCGAACCCTACCATCAGCTCTTACCAACGGAAATCGTGACTCATCGGACCAGGCCACGGTTTTCCATTCATCTAGGGATCAACCGATATGCTCACGTGCCCACGAGAGTCGCTGCAAAATCGATGTCGTTCTTTCGTCAGTAAAGGCACTCGAAAAATCGGTCTTCTGCAATAGCCCAAGAAAGCCAAATTTCTTCCATACAGTTCTAACAGACAAGTCCCTTGTACGTCCCACATTGATTTCTGCGGTTATTTGACGCAGTGTTGCTTAAAATCTGTTCATGTTATTTTATAACTCTTTTGCAGACGTCGCCGGTCTCGGTCGTTAAGTGCAGGCGGTCGACCACTAATTTGTCCATGGTGGGATGTTATGCCTGAAATTTCATACTCTCGGCACACTCTTGACACAGTGGATCTGGGAATGTTGAATTCCCTAACGATTTCGAAAAGGCAGGACCCATGCGTATTAATGCTCCAACTAACATTCCGCGTTCAAACGGGCTGTTAATTCCCGTCGTGCGGTCATCATCACGTCAAAACCTCTTCACATGAATAACTGAACAGAAATGAAAGCTCTGCGTTTTAATCACTGCGCATTTAAAACCTGTTCTACGCGATGCTACTTCCATTTTGAAAATTTGCATATTGCTATCCCATGACTTTTTAAAATTCAGTGTAATTACTAATCAATAACTTGGGAATTCTCATTAAGTTTCCTCGAAAGGTATTGTTAGATCAATAAAGTAGAAAACACTAGTAGAATCAACAATAAAAGTAAAATGAATCTGACACATTTTTTGACTCGTACAAAATTGAAATTCCATCATTTAAAAGAAAGCCAAGCCCCACACCTCATTGACTCCATAGTTATAATATCGCTACCTAAGAGTTATTTATTGAGGGGTATGTAACTCTTGTGATTTTGTCCTGGAAGAAAGATCCTCCTGCCTTACTGATCCTGTCGTTTTGCTGGTTCCACATTGCCTTACTATAGAAAATAAAATATTTTTAGTTTTCGAATTTTAGTTCTAATATTCATAAATATATATGTAATCTTAAGTGTATAACTCTCTTTATTGTTTGTATTTAGAATTATTACTAGTTTAATAAGCACACACACAAAAAAAAAGAATCACTGAAATTAAATTTCGACACACCAGTAAAGATAACATCGGACCAGTGGTGTCACTCCTGTTCTGATGTTTTTGCATTAATTATTTTCGATTTCTCTTTTGTTGTGAAAACTGTAAAAACACATATATACCGTGTGCCTTGATACAGCTGTTCCAATGGCAGCAACACTCTCTGAACTGGCGAGTAAGTACACTTCCTATTTCGGCAAGTAGTTATTGTTAGCTATCGATCTTCAGAAACTGTTGTCATCTGTTTACGACCTTGTTCAGGTCTTCTTATAACAGTTCCATACTTTTGAAATTGTCTCTATAAAGTAGAGACTGTCGTCTTGAAATATCCAGACATCTGGCTGCTTCTGGGATTATCTGCCTTGCTTCTAAACGGTCTATGAGTCCCCACTTCATAAAGTATTTCAAATGATACATCGAAGACATAAAAATACCGACTTGAGAGTCTTTACACACTGAAATCAAACGCTGTTCTGCAGTAATTCACTCAGATATTAACTTTGCGTGAAGTGTTTGATTCAAAGTCGGATGACGTAAGTCTATATTTGTATATCAGAAACCATTTGATTTTTCTTGATTGGATAATGCTAATTAGACTTGTTTTCACACATTCCCTGCAAACACTAATCACGTTGATTGAATATTTCATTGAATATCATTATTTTTTGTAAGTAAAGATAAATTTGGACATGAGTGCAGAACGCTAAATGTTATAGTTTTTTAGTTGATTACTGTACATACAAACATCATTTAATATACATATAGAAGTGAAGCAACTTTCTCGTAATCTATTATATTCTATTACTCTTTTTTTTAAAATTACTCGAATTTTCTGTAGTTTTCTTGGTAACTCAAAAATGAGAAATTTTACATTTTAACCATGCTTTTAAAAAAATAATATTAAATTTTTGTGAAGAGACAATTATATTAAAAGTTCAAATTTATTCGACAAGTAATACCTGAGTCGTTAAATTGATACATAATCTCACAATATATTTATATAACCACTCCTATTTATTTATGTTACATTAAAGGGGCATATATTGAAAATAGTGACAAAAAATAATACTATTATTTCAGCAAATTTTCTAGTGTACAGCGACCTGATGTAATAGATAGGCTAAACATTTTCAATTAAAATAGTTAAGTAAATAGATCAGAATTTCACATTTAATTCCTGTCACTATAGATTTTTGTTATAGCATACGAGATAAAAAGGGATAACTTTTTGAGAATAAATTAAATCCTCAAAAGCCCTTGTTTAATAATAACAAAATGCAGGATAAATTAATCTCTTCAACTTCCCTATTACTTCCTTTGTTTACATAATCCTATTCCTACCGTTTCAGAGTAAAAACTAGCTTCTGTAGTTGTATATCATCATTTAGTTTTAAAACCAGGAGTGCTTTTTATCTTAGGAGATATAACCCTCTTTAAGATCTTATTTTAAATTTTGTGAGCTTTACTTCCTTTCTTCAGTTGCCTAGCAGCCTTTGTTATAACAGACACCTTTGTGTGTGTGTGTGTATGTGTGCGTACGGGGTGATTGTTGTGGGTGTGTGTAACTAAAATTGATTTTTTTACGTTTATCCATTTATAAAAATCAAAGTAATTCAATTTCTAAATTTTTTGACTTTTTTAAAACTTCTAAAATTATTTTGTATTCTATTTGCATGAACCAAATCCATCAAAATCTGATATACAATCTATATTTTTTAACAAAAATAGATTGAAAATATTTTTGAATGGTTACCTACCTCTCTTTTTTAATAAAAAAGGAATTTTCAATCACGGTATCTTATTATATTCTTATAACATAGAAGAAAGAGACTCACTGTAGATAAGATTTTCTTTAAGCATATTTCTGAAATATCTTCATTTGTAATGATGAAAGTAATTTAGTAGGTACTTTTATTTGTAAAAATAATATAAAAATGAATAATATTTATATTGTGGTCTAAATATTTCTAAAAAGTCTTGTTATTAAATTTGACTATTATAATTTTACTAGATTTTACCATAAATCTCATTTTACAATATAATGATATAAAAGTTAACTGAATTTCACAGAGATAGAAAATTTTAGAATTCGAAAACAATTTATCTTTTATTTTTGCATTTCTAGCACAAAATGGAAAAATTACTTTTACATTTGCAAATTTTAAATTTTGACAATATTAAAATTCTTTTTTAATCTTTTATTATCGATTTTAATAAAATTCCTTATAATAATGTCTCTAGTGAAGATATAAGGATTTAAATTATCACTACAAGGAACGTGGAAACTAAATAAAAGTATTATAAATTGTCTTTAAAGAAATTTATAATACTTTTATTTAGTTTCCAAACAAGTTAAATGGATAATTAAACTGGATAATTTAATTCCAAACCTAATTTCTGTAATTAATGTAAAACACTTTTGTATATCAATCATAATTGTTAATTTTTTTCCATCAATAGTTTAAATGTTTAAAAATATAGTCTTAGTTTTATACAGGTCTATAAAAATGTACTTTAGCTAAATATGATTCAAGAAAATAAAGCAATTTCTTTTTTTTTTCATTTTTATTATTAAAAAGTTAATTAGTTGTTGAAATTGATATAAAAATAAAAACAGAACAAATGTTCCAATATTCTTTATAGAGTTTTATTATTATAATTAGCAACGATTAAGAATAATCTAATAATTATTCGGATAGAACAAAAAAAAACCTATTCATTTCACATAATTATGATGCAGTTATTAATTTTTTTTTATTCTATAAAAGAAAGAGAAAAAAGATCTCAAAACTCTAAGTTATATTTTTAAGATAAACAAAAAACTTACTGAGAAGAAATGAACTGATTAAAAACGAAATTTCACGTATAAATAAATTATGGTCCAATAACAAATATTTGAATTTTGTTGGCTAATAAATGAATAATTGGAACTCCAAAGAAATTGAATTGAGTATCTAGATGATATGTAAAAAGGAGAAATTTCGAAAAATTCAACTAAAATTTGATCTGGCGTATTAAGTATGATTTTTGGAAATGACAGGCACAATGTGAACATAATATTAATATTTCAGAGACGACGTGAAATTCAATTGAAGAGAAAGGAGAGAACAATAGAAGATACAATTTACATTTGAATCAGGATGATGCCGCTTTTTGACAGGAATTAGTAAGCCATAGCAGAACGCAGCATCAAGAAAGTTTTGGATGTAAAAGTAACTCCCACACCTCCTGAATCGCCATTGATATCCCGTTAACTCTTCAGATCACTGCCAATGCCAACAAGAACCATTGATAGATGCCTCAGTAAACGGGATCTGAACTCAGGACATTCAAAGAAGGCCAAACAACCTCGCACACAAACATACTAACAATTTGCAGTGAAACCGGTTCTTTCGACTCGTAATCTCAACTTCAAGAATAGTATTGTTTTCAGATATTTTATACAAATGAGTTCTTTAAAAAAACTAAAAACACGCTTTTAGAGTTAATCAAACTAAAAAGTAAAAAAATAATTTTTTTGACATAAGAATAAAATTAACGCGAAAATTAATGTCACCGTAAAAGCGTGGGCTGCTGAATGACATTTTTAAACTAACTCTGCATTTTGATCTTGTGAAAATTATAACGATTGATATCGAGCACCCCACGCTTTTAGAACAGCGACATTAATTTTCGCGTCAAAATTCTTATGTGTCTCTAAAATCAAGTATTTTTTAAACTATAATATTTAAATGAGGTCAAACTGGTTCTTAAATTTAATTGTGAGACGCGAATATGTCGAAATTCGAAAAACTAATTACAATTACCGCTGCCCCAGCTTTGAATGTCTGAAAATGTCTGTAATTCAAAAATTTGAACAGTAAAACACCGATCAAGATGACTTTTCAAGGCTGATTAACACTAATTACTTATCTATTTTAGTGTCGTCGGTAAATTAAAAATTAAATCGGATCGCTTAAAGTAGGGTAAAATCGAATCCAAGAGTCAGTTACAAACATACAAACAAACAAACATACATACATGTGAAACTAATAAAAGCGTATTAAAAAGTGTCTAAACCAAAGTAGTAGAAAGAAAGAAAACTGATTACAATTGGCTCTGAAAAAAATTCAAAATTTGAACAACACAATCTTATTGTTTCACTGGGAAACACTAATTGCATCTATTCCGTAAATTAAAAACTGTCAAAGATTCACTGGAATAATAAACCAATAGATGAAAGAAAACCCTCAAATACTTAATTGGATTGCGCGTACTAAATAACAATGAACTAAAGCAATGGAAAAGCAATGGTGTATAAAATTCCCGTCAACAAGGGGAGAATCAAATAAAAGAACACGAAAAAATATTCTATAAAATTGTTATAGAGCAAATGCTCTCAGATGGCTACTATATGAGAAACCAATTTTATACTAAGACAAACAAGAATATTTAATTAATTCAAAGATATTTATTCATTTATTTTTACTGGAAGACATCTCACAACTCAACTTTTTATATAAAAATCACTAAAGAAAAATGCTTACAATACATAACAATTCTAATCCAAATGATTAAATGAGGAAATAAGAAGATTTCAAGGTATCGCTGGATGTCTGTACATAGATCTCAAAATACGCATTCACTAACCATTTCACGTATAATTTCACTATTAATATTGTTACAGATTCTTTTAAATCTAAAGTCGGCACAAAAGGTTTTCAAATATGACAAAAATTTCAAGAATGAAGAAAACTTTCTAAAAAAAAACAACTCTATTTTCAAGTTGAACAAGAATATTTACTTTTATTTCAAAAATATTTTCATTTTTTTACTAGAACTTATCGCACAACTGCAACTTCAGCTTTTCTAGTGGTTAAGGGTATACCACCTTTATGCCTGACAATTAAATATGAAGCAGCAATTTTTATACAAATCACTAAAAGGTAGAAAAAATGTTTAGAATGCATGACAATTTTAATCCATGGAAAGATTTCCATATTCTATTTCAAGGTACATAGAAGTGCAAGGAAAAACTTTCCAAAACCAACTCTATCTTCCAAGCTGCACTTCTTGTTATCAAAAGGTTCTTAGAATATTCGGAAATTCTAAATGCTCCAGTATCAATTAGGATTGACAGCTAATCAGCCATCTGTCAGCCTTAATTCTAATGCTCTTCATTTAATAATCAGAGAAATCTTTAGAGGATTGGCAATAAGATTGGAATCAAATTAATACAGGGTGAAAATTTTTCGAAATCATTTATAAATCTCAAAACTACAGAACTCTATTGTGAGAAGAAGAATTGTGTCTACAAGTGGTCATGGTTCAATCCCAACACTCAAAAGATTCAATCTCTCAAATGATTTCTGTTCCTGCGGAGAAACTGAAGAGCCATACCACTATTCAGCTTCTTGTCCTTTTACAGAATCATGGTATCTTAAAATCCCTTCTCAGATGTTTTTACATTCAGTGACACAGAAACATAATTTATAACCCATGGGCAGTTGAAAAATCATTAAATTAGAACTTTTACAGAAAACAAGTAATATAAAAAAAAATTTAAGTCAATTAATATTTTTTTTTTCACTATATTGCAGAAAGTCCTTTATAAACAATTTTCATTCATTTTTTTTAAGTTTATCTGACTCCATCTATTGGTAGATACATGCTATTCAAATCTAAAAAGAATTAAAATTAATTAATTAAATTTAATTAATGAATTAATATTTGAAAATACTGTATTAATATCAAGTGTCATAGACTACAAGTTCAAAAAAAATGTATTTGAACTTGAGTGGATGAATAAAAAGTATTTTTTATGAACGATTGAAAATTTGAACAAGATATATATATAGGGAGAGTGTGAGCTTATAGAAGGAATTGAAAAAAATGAACATTCAATACTCCTAAGAAATCATTAACATTGAAATACAAATTAAAATATCTAAACCCATTATATCACTCACAAAAAAAAAAAATATTTCACTCTTCATAGACTGAAAACCTCAAGAATGTTTTGAATCCCAAGACATGCTTCTTTTCCACAGGTTTATCATCGTTGATTATTCCTTCTGCTTTGTTTACTTCTCATTTCACTTATGCTCATAGTTATTTTGTTAATTACATAGCTACTTTTATCATAGTTGCCACAGAGTATTTTTTCTGTATTGTAATTAATCCATTGCACTTCTGTATTTCTATATAGGTTTTTCATTTTTCGTATTATTTTTCTACTCTCACCTTTTCAACTGGTAAGAAGCTACATGGTCCTGACTACAGGAGTGAAGTGTGTAGTAAATTAAAGTAAAGTGTGGGATAATAACCTTTTACTATCGGCAGTCCCTCAATTCGACAATCGGTAATTGTCGTTTGGGGTGACAATTAATTTTATGGTCGGGATCCCTGTAGTTGTCCTCCTCAATACTTTTACTGCATGGCGGTGCGATGATGATATTCTACATTTCATGTTAGCAGCACCAAGGCCCTTTTATCTACAGCTTAATACTCAGTGACTGCCGTATATCACTGAGTGCATTATATTGATTGTATGTCACTGAAATCATTTATATTGATTGTCTTCGAACTTGTCAAAATTTAAAAAAAATCATTAAAATTACCTATTTAGCAACAATATTCGGAAGATAATCTAGTAAAAGACCTGGCTGTAAATCATACGCCATTTCCACCAATACATTTCAAATAGGATAACATCTTACTAAAGGATTATTGGTGCAACGTCTTATGGTCTAATTATTTGTAAATGTATATCTTGAATAAAACATTCAAATTGAAATTTTACAAGCTCATAAATATCCTATAAGCATGCATCATTTCTGTAACTTTTTTATTCATTCGATTAACTCATGCATGATACTTGTTTTCATAAAAACAATTGTCTTCAGATAAAATGTATATTTTTGTTAAGCATCAAAAATATATTTTCTGCGAATGATCTTTTTAATGCGATTTCTTCTTTTTTATATTTGTATTTTAAATCATATAAGAGAATTCTTTACTAGGAAAGGGCATAAAAATTCCTAAAGAAATTAGTAACAAAAAATAATAATATTGACTTAATTCAATTTTCCTGATTATGGAAAATACATTTAAATATATGCTTCTAAACTAAATACTTAAGCCTTAACTAAATGCTTCAAAAGGAAATACTTTTTTTTTTTTATCTTACTTAGATAATTTATCCTTGGTGAGTCGTTGTTTTTCCCCCAGTGCATTGGAATGCTCATTCTCACAGTCATTCTTAAAACTGACTAAAATTAACTTTTTCAACTTTAAAAATAAATGCATGAATATATACATAAGTTCTTCATTTAAATCTTTTATCACTGGGTTAAAAAATTCAAAGAATTTTCTTTAATAAAAATTATTTTAATTTGTAAAGTGAAACTTTTAATTAATATTCTTCAACTGAAACATGACAAAAATATATTTCGGCGTTCATTTCCTTTAGAACAAAATTACTTCTTTTCGCTTAAAGAATTCTGTTAATTTAAACTATATTTCCTTAAGCGAAAAATAATATATGTATATATATAATTTCGAAATTTTTATATTTAGGTTTTTCTAAACTCATGTTTGTGAAAATTGCAACACCATGAAAGAATCGTGATAATTGAATGAAATTTAATACACAGTTGAGTGGTAGTGGTACAAATAAATGATTAAATGTTCAAAGAAAACATACAATAACAAGAGATCGGAATCAGTATTTTGTGTAGCCACCACGCGCCGCAATAAATGCTGCTACACACCTGGCATGGAGTCAAACAAATTTTGAATGTCTTCCTGAGGAAGAGTATTCCATTTTGTTTGTTCGCGCACCCAAAGTTCGTCTGCAGAAGCCACAAAAAGAGGATCACGAGCGAGACGCCGACCAACGAAATCCCACACATGTTCAATCGGCGACATATCCGGGGAATACGCAGGCCAAGGAAGAAGCTGTACCTGCCGCGTTGCAAAGAAGGATTGAACAGTCCTAGCGATATGAGGGCGGGCATTGTCCTGTTGAAATACAGCGCCTGGCAAGCTTTGAAAGAAGGGAACAGCTTGGGGCTGTAGAACTTCACTGATGTACCGGTTGCTGTACAGATTGCCCACAATTCTTAGCATTGAGATCGTCCATGATATGCTATGGCACCCCAGACCATAACTCCGTGTGTTCGTCCACTGTGGCGTTCGATAATGCACTCGGAAGGTGGCGTTCACCGGCATAGCGTCTGACACGAATGCGGCCATCATGGTACCACAAATTAAAGCGGGATTCGTCAGAAAACACGACATGCTGCCAATCAGCCTGCCAGTCTCTATGCTGAGCGGCCATTGTAGCCGCAGGCGGCGATGGTTTAGCGTGAGTGGGATCCTGTATAAAGGAGTCCTTGCACGCAGTCCATGCTGCAGCAGATGTCTACGAATTGATGAAGCACACAATGAAACACCTGTAGCTATTGACCACTGTGATGCCAATTGTCTAGAGGAAGCTGTACGGTCCGTCAGCGCCATGCGGACCAGGTGTCTATCATCGCGAGCTGACGTCACATTTCGGGGTCCACTCCCGATTTCTGAGTTGTCCGACACTCGTCCGTCCACTGCTTCCAAAGACGCATCACTGTGCTGCTGTTACGCTGCACACGAGCGGCTACTGCACGATAAGACAATCCAGCTTCACGAAGGCCGATGATTCTCCCCCGTTCAAACTCAGTAATTTGTTCAAATCTCGCTCTC
Organism: Caerostris extrusa; assembly: GCA_021605095.1. NCBI lineage: Eukaryota > Metazoa > Arthropoda > Arachnida > Araneae > Araneidae > Caerostris > Caerostris extrusa. The sequence continues at coordinate 17,348 of BPLR01020639.1, read as the reverse complement.
TTTCGTCGAAGAGGCATAAGTGAACGATTGAGCTAACGTTTTCCACTAGCAGATAACCACCGATAACCATACACGCCTCACTACAGCCGTCTATTTATTCGGATCCATCCGCCGTTCAGAGGGCGCTGCTCTGCATACGCATGCGCTACGGATTTGAAATTCTAATCATTTGCATATCATGCACTAATTTGCATTTCCTGAAAATTTCAGCTCACTCGCGTAAGTCCTTCGTGGGGTTGCAATTTTCACAAACATGAGTTTATTTAACACTAATTTATTTTAAAAAATCTAATCAGGGGGTATTCTGAAATAGAAAATTTTAAAAGTAAAATAATTACATTTTTTCCATAGACGTATATTTACGTCAATATCTAAAATATTCAAAAAATTTGTTTTAGAATTTTAATACTAATTATGAAAATAATTAGTATTAAATTTGGCTTTAGAACATTGAATACAATTTGGCATTAGAACATTTAGAACAATAAGGGCTTTTAGAACATTTCTTTTGTCAAATAATAATTAAAAAATTTGCCTAATTTTTAATTTGCATATCTATTTTATTTTTTTTATTATTTTTTTATAATTTTCTTTCAGTGTACAAACTGTTAAATAATGTATTTTTCAGACTCCTTTTTTTCTATTGATCCAATCAAAACTTTGTACAGGATGTTATATTTGAAGCATCCTGTATACGCTAGTTTTGATCGTACTGGTAATTATGTAGTAATTACCAGTAATTTTTGTAATTGGTAATATGATAGTTTTGATTGCATTGTAACACCTGGTAATGTTTAGAAACTAGAAATAATCATTTTATTGCAAAACGCTCTTGCAAAATAGTTCTCAAAACTTCCATTTCAAAGATTGCATGGCCTTCTTCTCCTTCATCATCAAAATCCACGTTACTAAATCATAAGTCTGATAAAATCAATCAGTACTTTGTGTAAAAGATTTTTTAACAAAATGAGATTTCTAAAATTCTTAACCATAAAAACAGCGATTAGCTGCAGTGATCCTTTTCTTTCAGGATTCATATAATTTTCATTACTTAACTCAGAACCTAGATGAATAAAAAATTTTCCCAGTTGTAGGCGTTACAATTATATCCACATCGTCAGATTATGGCAAAATTTTTATTGATTCATTAAATATTATGTCCCTTGTATTGATATCAGCATCTCTTATATTTTTTCCAGAGTCAAATTAAAGATGAGGCACGCATGAGCAGCATCGCCTTGTCTGTGCATCTCACACAATGTTATTCCACATCTCCCCTGTCTCCCCCATTATTGGCATCAAAAGAAGTGGATGTCTCTGCCCTGAACTCGTACCTGAGAAATGGTCCAGATAAAAGTAGCTTTACAAATTTAATTAACTTTGTTGGTAAATTAAATTCTGTCTTAGGTTTTATTAGCTCCACTCTATCAATACTAGCATAAATTGCCCTGAAGTCCACAAACAGATGGTAGTTTTCAATTCCATTGTATCTAACATTTCTAAAATTTATCTGAAGGTAAAATTTTGATCGACTGTAGATTTTCCATTTCTGAAATCATACTGATATTCACCAATAACACTGTCCATAATAGGAAACAAACGATTAAATAGAACATTCGAGAAAATTTTATAAGCAATAAACAATAAGCTTATTCTTCTATAATTCTCATGATTCAGAACGTCTCCATTGTGTGTAGGCAAGATCCCTTCCCCCAGATAAAGAATATAATTTCCCAGTTAATATTTTCCAGATCACTTTCACCAAAATTTTAATAATTCAGAAAGAATAGAATTTGGTCCTGCTGTTTTATGATTTTTCAATTTGTCAATAGCAAATTGAATTTCATTGGATGAAGTGTCACTTAGTTGACTCAACACTATCCACCACAAATTATCTGGTAGATAATTACTATCTATCATTGTCTGATGCATCATAGTTAAAAAGGTGATTGAAATGCTCAACTCATCTATTTGAATTTGCTCTCTTTCATTAACAATATTTCCATTCCATCTCCCTACAAAAAAGTTATTCTGGTTTTAAAGTACCTACGCCCTCATTATGGGCCGGAAGAAAGCTTTACTTTCATGACTGGATCTAAGGACTTCGATTCCCTTAAGTTGGTTTTCTTTGTAAATTTATTTTTACTTTTTGTATTATCTTTTTTTTTTTTGTACACTCTTATATTCATCATCTGCATTTCTAGTTAATCTTTTACTAATTATATTCTTATGTGATCTAATTTTATTTTAGCATTAGCTTCTTATCCATTACTTATTTAGCATTCTTACACTCATTATAGTATCAGTAAGTTCTTTTCGGCCTTTCTTCTCTGCCTATCAACGTATTAACATATGTTATCTGCGTATCTTATAGACTTTTTTTTGTAAGTTGCCACTTTTCATTTATCTCATCACTTTCTTTTAAATTAATTTGATAACAGAATTTGATATTCTTAATGAATTTTGGGGGATTTTTCAGCTTCTAAACCCTTACTTTGAAGGTAGATCGTTTTCGCCTTCCTTTCTAGAGAAATCCTTTCTCTCTTAAATTTGCAGATCACGAGAATGAGATCAGAATCTATATATGACCTTCTGTAAGTTCTCACATCCATGAGGTTCGAAAAATATCTAGTGTCAATTTAAAAGCATGGTTGTTATAAGATCCATCATGTGATCTCTGGGTTATTTTGAAATATACCTATGCCAAAACATTGTGTTGTCAATTATCATACGAAAACCAACAAAATTAATAAGCCTGTTTTTCTATTATCATTTTCATAAACATGCAAGAATCCGAGAGATGTTCAAGCTCATCGGGAAAATGTATTTCTCATCATCATCCATCCCTTATCTCAGTTGGTTCATACACATTAACAAAAGCATAATTAGCAAAATTTCACCTTAAGCATAGGACACATAACTAGGAAGAAATTAAAAAATCCAAAAGTTCCTGACCAAATGAGCAAATCCTTTGTTCAAGATGAATCCTGTTCCATATACGTGCTTTATTTTATGGCAGTTATAAAAAAAAGGATATGTCTTCAATACCCCGCTGCTAGTGTATTATAATTACTGGATTGCCAATGAATTCAAGCTATATGAATCATCTGCAGTTTTACTTTGGTAAAGAATACACATATTACCAAACTCAAATCTGATATCGCTTAATCGTTTTCCAGTCGAATTCCTTGAAGGTAGTCCGGTATTAACTTTTTAGATTACCAACAAAGGGTAGAATTGTTAGTTCTATGCCCCAATCACCAACCTAGAGTTCCCTGATATATATCCCCAGGATCGTATCGCTTTGTATTTTAGTTTGTATTTCTTAGTCACTTACGATGGGCTACATTGGTCTGTTCCTTCCTACTTGGTCACCACATGAATAATACAACAATAAAATTATTTATTTATTAATTTATAACATAATTTATCATATTTATTTAAATTTTGGCTTTCAATTAAATAGAAAAAATTAATAGAATTAGACACCAATTTAAATATTTTACAAATACTATATTATAAAAATAAATATAATTTGAAATTGATAAGTAAATTGGAAAATCGAAATAGGAAAATTTATCCGAGTTCCTTATGATATTCTTAGATATAAACTTTAGTAAGATTAATCAAGATTTAAGATAATTTCAAGTTTAATCGTCCCTCAACCCTCTTCTATCAAACTGACATGCATTTGCATTTAGTGGGCTTTAGTCTGTCATTCTGTCATTACCCTTTCTCAAAGGAATAATGATTTTAGAAAAGTCAAATAAAAGCTTCTAGAAGATATTTTAACATAGAAATTTCAACAAAATGAATTATATGTGTTTTTTTATATTTTATTTCTTAAACTCTTCAAGTTGTATTTATCATTTTTATTTTCAATATTAAACTCTAATTTTATTTTGTTGAAATATGTTTTCCCCACTGAAATGTACGAAATTGAAATCGTTCAAATCTATAAGTATGATATTTATAATACCAAAATATAAAATAAAAATAGATTTATTTTTAAGATATAATTATTTAATTCAAGTTGAAGTATATCTTTACTTTTATAAATGTAAAAGCAGATTCAAATACAGATAAATAATAATAAACAACTTTTTTTAAAAATAAAAATAAAAAATTCAATTTCCCCTCTCTATAAATTTCCAGCTATTTTTTAAGATCTCTAATTCATTTTAAATGGCTGAAACTCTTACTCGAATATTTGGAAGACACTGATTCATAGGAAATTTAAGTTTTAAATGTTCCCCCCAAGTTTTTGCTTTTCAATTCTGTCATAGAATTTTTATGCAACTCCTTGTCCTGCTTTTCAGTAAAAGATGAAATTTCTTTGATATCCATCCTTTTTTCACTTTACAATTTCAAAAAATCTTTTCTCATATTCGATTGTTGATTTGTATTGATTTCTAACGAATTGAAGATCCTTATCCTCAAATGTATTTGCTTAATAGAAAAAAATAATTTTCTGTTAAATGATTTTGATAATGAATTAATCAATTTAATTTGGATTTGAAATTAGACAGCATAAAAATAAATTAAAACAGTGCCTTTAAGTAGTTATAAATTCAACATTTAGTGATTTTTAATAATGATAAATTTTATATTATAAAAGAAACTTTTAAATACTTTAAAAGTAACTTAATAAAATTCTCATATTTTTATTATGAAAATTTTTTTTTCTTATATCTTAATTTGAAAAATAATTAGCTCTGAAAGATGAATTATGAAATAAAAAACAATATTAATACTTCAAAATAATTCCTATTATGTTAAATATTTTAGAAACATATTTGTCCGTAAATTACGTTCCAGATTAATTATTTTTTTCTAAATCTATTATAAATTTGGCACTAGTTGCATGGGTGCATAAAAATGACATTAAAATTAAATAATTTAAACACTTAGGAAAAGCCTTATTTATCCAAAATAATTAACAACTTAGAAAAAAATAGCTTATTATCAAGAAATCATTTTGCTTATTCGTTAAGTTAAAATAAAATCTGATACTCTAAACATGATTCAGATATAATAAGAAATGTTGTTTTTCTGAAAATACTCAAATAATTTACTCAACTACATTCCACATATATTAGTACTTAAAAAAATAACCAAACGTGTTAAATCATATAAATAATTACAGACGTCAAAATCACAAATTAATAATAGTGCTATGAAATCTGATGTCACAGATCTTGAATTTCTTATTAGAATCATGTTTATCTGCTGCTTAATTAAATATTTAAACAAAAAGTAGACATGATGATGAAAAGACTTTAGAAATAGACTATATTAACTATTTATGCAGCTTTCATGTTACTTATTAATTTTACTACTTGAAAGTCTATGATTATGTACACAAAATAGTATGGCACGCATTAGTCTATGCACGAATAGTATGTACAATGTCTATGATTATGTACTTGAGCAGAACGGCATTGTTTGTCAGTCGAATTCAATTTTGAATGCAGCATCTTTTGATTTTAATGTTCAAAGACAGTTATGAGACCAGATTATATATGGTGACATTAGGGGAAGTGATAATTTTCTTCATGATATACATACAACATTTAGAGTATTGGTATAAGCTGCCATGAGTTACCAACTCCATTCCAGTTTAGAAAGCAAATGCGATACTCTTACTTAGTTAGAGATGTTACACCTTTATGATAAGTTAAGGACCTCACGTATATTAGCCCTTGTGAACACATAGTTCATAATTGCGTAGAGTCTAACACGGCAAATCCGTCATCCAACTATGACACATTAGCAGAGTAAATGATTGAAACCTCACTGGCTGCAATAATTAAGCATCCAGAGTTTATTCCATTCTACCTCAATCATGCAACATCAATTATTGCTACTCATTGCATTACGACGTAAGTGTGCATTATAAATTATAATATCGAAAACTACCGAGGAATTATTCATCGATGAGAATTATTTTTATTTATTTTTCTCTTTAAAATATTTTTTTTAAAAATGAATATGATTTTTTTAAATTTGTTGAAAAACTATAATTGTTTCATTGTTTGAAATTGTTCTTAATCAAATATTTTTATTGTTCAGATTTAGAGATTATTTTAGATAAAATTATTATTAAATAGCTTGGTTCTTGCCATGGTAAAAATGTAATTTTCACTGCTAATGCTTTTGGTCCATGAAATGATATATTTTTAAGTAAATAGTGTATTGTATGTTTGCCAATTTTTTTTAAAAAGTGAGAATTTATTATCGTCCTAATGCTTTTTATAAACGTTTACAAATGAAAAAATTAAACAAGTAATATAAAAAAAAACAATTTAAAAGTCAATTCCTACTTTTTTCTCACTATAATGCAGAAAGTCCTTTATAAATAATTTTCATTCATTCTTTTAAGTTTATTTGGCACCATCTATTGGTAGATATATACAACTTAAATCTAAAAAAACTAAAATTAATTAATTAAATTGAATGAATTAATTAATTTTGAAAAAAAGTGTACTAACATCAAGTGTCATCCACTACAGGTTCAAAAAAATGTATTTGAACTTGAGGGTATGAATCAAAAGTATTTTATTAACGATTGAAAATTTGAACAAGATACATATAGGGAGAGTGTGAGAGGCTAATAGAATAAAATTGAAAATAAAGGACCAAAATACGATTTCCATGTTAAAAGATACATATTTGCCAACATAGCTTTGCCAACAATTTGAAAAAGGCATGGATAGAGAGCTATCATTTTCTTTCAAACCTCAGGTGCCACAGCTAAATAAGAATAAATAATGTTGTCATTATTTTTTATTTAAGGGATGTTTACTACTGTGTCCAAAAGGAAGAACAATTTTCAATTTAAAATTCCCGGGGCTTATGGAATTTCAATTTTATTTTATTTTTTTAGGTTGCTGGCACTGTCCTTGACATCTGTGTGAAATTTGACGTTGGCATAAGGTCATTGTCCGGACAGGATTACTTTGAAGGCGATGAAAATTAATTTGATGAATAAATAAAGAGTTTTTGAAAAATAAAGATTGGTCTTACTTTTTGGACTCATTAGTACTTCAAAATTTATATTACTACAATTCATTCTATCTGTAAAAGAATTACCTTACAGATAGAATGATTTTGTTCCATAATTTAAATGTTAGATATTTAATTCATGTTGATCATTCTATTACAGAAAGTATACATTTGCTTGAAATAAAATTCATTCAAGTTTTGAAACACTAGTTAACTGTTATTTTCTTGATTTTGTAAAATCACAATCTCTTTGTCAACAACCTATGCTCTTACATAACAAAATCATGAATTTTTGCTTTTTTTTGGTTTTTTAAATTTTTTTTATAAATTTCTGATAAAAAATATATATCGTAGCACTATTTATATTATATATAAAAACAATCATATATGCAATATTTATATTATATATCGTATATATTTATATTATATAAACTATTGTATTAATACTTATTTTATAATAAAACACCTCACTGCTTATTCTTATAAGAATTTAATGGGTGCCATTGAAGAATATCTTTTTTTGAAATAACAAGAATTCGCTTTTCAAAATGTTGTTCTTATTTAAGAAATTTTTGTTCATTCTATTATTTTGGTATCTTTCAGTATGATACATTTGGAATACGTTAACTGTGTCAAATGTACACAAACTCTTGTGTAATATTCTATATATATAATCTCGATGCCCATGATGCATTTAACAAAGATATAAAATTTTTATTTAAACAAACATTGTCATATAAATCCAGGTTGCATGAATTTATTTAGAATTTTAAGATACTTTTAAGTTTAAACAATCTTAAATATAAATTATTTTCAATTCCTTATCAATATAGTTTTTTTTTTTTTTTTGCTATTCTATTACGATATATCTTTCGAAAATATATTATTCCTACAGTTCTCTTTGTGTAGACAAGTATGTTTGCTGTAAAATTAATGTTTGTATTTTATAAACTTTTTTTAAAATGTCTTTTCTTATTTTTCAATTCCTTCTATTAGCTCACACTCTCCCTATATATATCTTGTTCAAATTTTCAATCGTTAATAAAATACTTTTTATTCATAAACTCAAGACCAAATACATGTTTTTTATCTTGTAGTGGATGACACTTGATGTTAATACAGTTTTTCAAATCTTAATTCAGTAATTAAATTTAATTAATTCATTTTAGTTTTTTTTTAGATTTAAGTTGCATATACAACCAATAGATGACGCCAGTTAAATTAAAAAAATGAATAAGAATTATTTATAAAGGACTTTCTGCAATATAGTGAAAAAAGCAGGAATTGACTTAATTTTTTTATATTACTTGTTTTAAATGTTATTTGTTAGAATTTTCATGCGACTGTATAAAATTGTCATAAATATTTAATAACATTTTTCACAAATTTTACCTGGCAAAAATTTTTTTAAGTTTAAATTTTAAGTTAAATGTTTAAGTGAACCGTTCTATCTCCTACGCTCTGCCGGAGCGCCACCTGTGGGGTTCAGGAGCAACGGCCAGTAGGCCTGAGACTCTCAATCGAGAAAAGTGCTGCAAAATTGCGCTCCTCCTGAGACACACGTATAGCTTACGGCCTCTCATCCAAAGATGAAATTCTTTTAACTCAACCCTACTTAATAGTTGGCCTACAGGCTCTTTTCAGGAGAACAAGTATATTTGATCACCCTGCGCGTACCTGAGTATCTTATATTCAGCTTAGAAGTAGAATACTTCCACGAATCTATAATTATATGCCTTTAAATGTCTCACATATTTTGCCTCGTGTTAATTGTATGTGTCTGGTGTTCTCGCGTGTGTAAATAAAGTTGTGAGTTCTCAAAACTGTGTCTCAAGTTTCATCCCAACTACACCCACCACAACCACACTTAGAATTAATGAAATATTTATCATATTTTAATATTAAAATTAAAGGATCTTTTATTAAATTTAAAGCATCTATCTATTGTTAGCATCTATTAAATCATAGTCGAGCATTAAAATCTTCTTTTTTAATTTCCTTAAAATTTTTATTGTAACTTACATAAAAAATGTGAAAGAACTTCATATATGTGACCATTTACATAAAAAATTGATTGATCAATATATTTAAATATGTATCTTATAAATGTTAATGGATTAATGTTTCACATTTTTCTTAAAAGAGATATCTGTATTGTACAATTCATTTTTACATTTCTAAGATAAGTTTTTAATTAAATTCTAGGCGATAGTAATAAAAAACATATAGTTTTCACTGATTATAGGATTAAGATTTAAAAAGTCAGAAAAATTTATTTTAATAAAAATATTTGTTTGTTTATGGAAATATGAACCAACAAGTATATATTGGTTTAATTTCATCACATTTTTACCTCATTTGATGTAAGTATTTTTTTCGTTATTTTACTATTTACGTAAAACATTTTGTATTTAATTTTAAACAATAAAGCTAACTCAAACGAGAAATGCATTAAAGAACTAAATAGATTCAGTTATGTTGCTATAAATAAAAAGTCAAACATAAAAAGTGTAATATATATATATATATATATATATTTGAACGTATTTTGTTAATACAATTATATGGCAAATTCTGCAAGTATTTAACCTGAAAGTTATTTACTTAAAATGACTTAGATTAAAAATACATTTTTTTTTTTATCAACTGATCAGGTTATGCACTCTTTATTGAGGCAGAAGCATGTGACAGCAATTTGTCCCCGAGTTTCATTTAAAAATAAAAATTTAAATTCTTAAAACTAATTAAAGATGCTTCATTTAAAATATTTATTTGCTCGCTTTCCATAAATAAATGCAGGAAATAATTTGGTGTGCTTAACTGAGTATTTAACCTGAGTATTTTGCTTGAAGCCCATTTGAAGGAAAAATCTGTCATTTTCTATAAAAATAGGAATTAATTGAAAGTTATTTAAGAAAGTGTTAATAAATAAGATACAATTTAAGATACACAATACCGAGGAAGTGTTTGATATACATATAATCTGGGGCATCCTTTAATAATGCTTAAAGGAGGTTAGAAGAGTGCTAACTTCCAGATATTATGCCTGAATGTGTTCACCCAAAATTATGGCAGCAAAATGATAATGCAGTGTAGCAAAACCTCTTTATGAGGCTTCCTATGAAATGCTAAGAGAGAGATTAATAATTGAAGAAGAATCGCCTCTCATTCAAAAACCTAACAAATATGTCATTGAAATAAATTTTTAACATATTAATGTCTTCTTTTCAATATTAATGTCTTCTTTTTATCAAAACTCATTGTGAAGATAAAAAGATTTTTTCGCTGAAATAAGAAATGGAATGTAATTGGTTATATCTGAGTTATTCAGCCATGATCAAAATTTCCTTTGTAACCCGTAGTACGGAGAAAGGATCGTGAACAAACATCAAAGCCTTTGCTAATGATATTTTTATTCTATAGAAAATAATGTAAACTAATTTAAAAGTGTATGTGAATGAGTAGGAGTGTTTGGAAAAGAGTCGCCCAAATGAATAGCAAGCCCCACAGCCATTGCTATTCATATTGAAAATATATTTATGAAATAATGTAGTCTAATTCATAGGCATATTTACATGCGGAGGTGTATTTGAGGAATAAATAATCCGAAAATATTCGTCTGAAGGTATACAATGTTGTGCAATATATGACTATAATTTAGGTAAGATAAATATAAATTCAGCTTGAAGTTCAGCAAGGATAAATATTTCCTATGTTTTACAGGTTTTCCTAGCAGATATTGGAAGCATATTTTCTTTCAGATTTTCAGATGTTGAATTTAGTTCGTCTGTAAATAACAATAAACATCGTCTGTTGGTTTGTCTGTAATTTTCCTCTGCATTTATACCACTTACATTATATCTATAGAATCAGATAGTGGTATTCTTTTTTAACAAAATGAAAATTTGTTGAAAATCAAACATCGTTATTTTAATCCTTTAAACCTGATTGTTTTTTTAAAAATAACCTAACAAAGAATATTGATTCCAATGTAATTTACCAGAAATATTAGTACATTTGAAATTTAATTACCAAAGGTCAAATAATAATTTAAATAAGACTATTATTAAATTTATAACAAAAGCATAGTAAATCTGATCATACAGAACAAAAGACTAAACATCTTTTGCATACATTTCGAGAAGAAATTGGGAAATAAATTATGATATTAACTAAGCAATGTAAACTCATGTTTGTGAAAATTGCAACCCCATGAAGGACTTACGCGAGTGAGCTGAAATTTTCAGTAAATGCAAATTAGCACATGATATGCAAATGATTAGAATTTCAAATCTGTAGCGCATGCGTATGCTGAGCAGCGCCCTCTGAACGGCGGATGGATCCGAATAAATAGACAGCTATAGCGAGGCGTGCATGGTTATCGGTGGCTATCTGCTAGTGGTAAACGTTAGCTCAATTGTTACTTATGCCTCTTCGACGAAAGAGAGCGAGATTTGAACAACTTACAGAGTTTGAACGCAGGGAGAATCATCGGCCTTCGTGAAGCTGAATTGTCTTATCGTGCAGTAGCCACTCGTGTGCAGCGTAACAGCAGCACAGTGATGCGTCTTTGGAAGCAGTGGACGGACGAGTGTCGGACTCGGAAATCCGGGAGTGGACCCCGAAATGTGACGTCAGCTCGCGATGGTAGACACCTGGTCCGCATGCCGCTGACGGACCGTACAGCTTCTCTAGACAATTGGCAGCACAGTGGTCGATAGCTACAGCTGTTTCATTGTGAGCTTCATCAATTCGAAGACGTCTGCTGCAGCGTGGACTGCGTGCAAGAACTTCTTTACTGCTGAAGCGTGGACTCACGCAAGGAACTTTACATCGCCAGCCTACTCCTTTATACAGAATCTCTCTCACGCTAAACCATCGCCGGCTACAATGCTCAGCATAGAGACTGCGTGCTGATTGGCAGCATGTCGTGTTTTCTGACGAATCCCGCTTTAATTTGTGGTACCATGATGGCCGCATTAGTGTCAGACGCTATGCCGGTGAGCGCCACCTTCCGGAGTGCATTATCGAACGCCACAGTGGACGAACAACCCGGAGTTATGGTCTGGGGGTGCCATAGCATATCATGGACGATCTCAATTGCTAAGAATTGTGGGCAGTCTGAACAGCAACCGGTACATCAGTGAAGTTCTACAGCCCCAAGCTGTTCCCTTCCTTCAATGCTTGCCAGGCGCTGTATTTCAACAGGACAATGCCCGCCCTCATATCGCTAGGACTGTTCAATTCTTCTTTGCAACGCGGCAGGTACAGTTTCTTCCTTGGCCTGCGTATTCCCCGGATATGTTGCCGATTGAACATGCGTGGGATTTCGTTGGTCGGCGTGTCGCTCGTGATCCTCGTCCTGTTGCTTCTGCAGACGAACTTTGGGTGCGCATACAAACAATATGGAATGCTCTTCCTCAGGCAGACATTCAAAATTTGTTTGACTCCATGCCACGTCGTGTAGCAGCACTTATTGCTGCTCGTGGTGGCTACACAAAATACTGATTCCGATCTATTGTTATTGTTTGTTTGCTTTGAACATTTAATCATGTATTTGTACCACTACCACTCAACTGTGTATTACATTTCATTCAATTATGACAATTCCTTCATTGTGTTGCAATTTTCACAAATATTCTATATTCTTTTATAAGAGCATGTTCTTTTTTAAATGAAATATATTGGGATATAATTCAATATGTTATTATGTTATCTTCAGAAACTAAAAGAGTTCAATTGAGTACTGCTATTCCTTATTGAAATACTGCGGACACAGAAAATTCCCGACTTTTTGCAAGTGATTTATCGTGTAGTTTTCCTATAATAACACATATTTGTTTAGATAGATGATTCCTTCAATATGTCCGCTCTGTATATATCTTCAAGAGAAAAACAAACTTATCTTATCTAGATATTGGAGGATTATAGTGAGTGATATAATATTTTTAATTATAAATATGTGATTATATAAAGCAAAGGATTGGTTTATGCAAATTAATTATTAACAATGAAATATAATTTTTTTATTTCATCTAGGTAATTTTAAATTTTATTTCTAGAAACTTTAAATTTTGTAATCTTTACAAGAAATTTTGGTGTCAACTAAATACAATCTTAAAAATACATTATCATGTATTATCATTCTGTCATGTATTACAGAAATGCATGATAAAATGATATTTTATGATACATACTTTTTCATTTCATTTCAATAATTTTAATAATTTTTAGTTGAAAATAGAAAAACATAAAAATTCATAAAACATTCTATGTATTTTTAACCTCTAAGTTTATAAATTTCATATAATTTTATGCGATATTAATTTAATTATCGCTAATTAGTGTTGTAAATTATGGTAGTAAATAATACAATATATTTTTTTTGCACCAAACTTTTTACAAAAATTTATTTATTAATAATATTATTTCAGTCAGATAACAAAAAATTAATTTCAATTTACAATGAAATAATTTTTTGTTGTGATATTTTTACAATAAACTTTTTCAGGGTTTAAAAAAAAATATATATCACATATGAATTTTTAAAATTTTTATTTCAATTTTTTAATTATATAAATTATTGCATTCATTCAAAATAAACTTACACTTATAACCACTTGTATACAAGTATGATTAATGTATTTTTTTTCTACATAATGACACATTATTTGGTAACAAGCATTGTATTAGAAAATCAAATATTTTAATTTCTTTAAAAAGGAATATCGCTTTAATAAGTGAACTTGGCCTGCCAAAGGGAGACGAGACGGTGTCTTCTTTGACTTTTTTAGTACAGTTTTTTAATTAAATATAAATTGTTATTTTTATAAAATTACTGTTGATTTGGAATTGGTTAAGCACTATTATTTTTTATTCCTACTCTGTCAAAATTTCGAAATAAATTAAATCATTTCGTTAAAAATGCAATTTATTCAAACTGTTCGTTCTTTTTTTATAAAATATCATTTATGCAAATTTATATGTCTGAAAACGCTTAAAACATGCAAGATGTCAAAGAAATCTTTTTAAAATTCATTATAATCTATTTTAAATGTGTCGACAAAATTTAATTAAATTATTAATTCAATTTTATCAAAATATTAGATGAAATTCCGATAAAAAATGGATTAATATTTAATTTAATTAGTGCAGACAAATATAGTTATACAACTTTTTTATTACCCTGATTAATTGAAAAATAAATTATAAAGAATGATTATCTTTATAATTTATATCATCTTACACTCACAATTCTAATTTTGGTGACTATATTGCATTTTTTAATGTTATATTTATCAAAATATATCTATATTTCTAAGTACTGGACTATGCTACTTTAAATTACGTTAATCAGATTATCATCGTGTTATATTAATATTAAACTGACAGAGTAATTCATGAAAACAAACACAATGAATGGTAGTATCCAAAAAATGCATTTCAATAATTGAAACTTAAATTGGATTATAATAAAAACCTTACTAGCAGTTATCGAAAACATCAATATAACAAATATGCGCCATTAAATATTTTAATATTTACTCCATTAATATTGGATTATTAACTCCAATTAATATTTGATTTTTACTCAATTTTTATATTGGATTATTTATTCTATTTGTTATTTCATTATTTACTTCATTTAATACATGGATAATAACTGAAGTTTAAATATTAAACCTTTAATATTAATTAAACTTTAACATTTAATATCTCAAGTAAACAATGGAGAAATTAAATGATAATATTTGAGTGTATAATTAATGTCTCAGTTTTATTTCTCAATCTGCAATAACTATTATTCGTGTTCCTCTTTCACATATCATAAAAGCTGCTTTATTAAGAGCATTTTATTTAATGTACGCATATTTTAATTTGAATGTGTGTGCTTTAATATTCATGTAAAAATTTTAATTAAAGATATGTAACAAATGTTTATTTCAACGTCTTTGTATAATGTAATTGAGAATAAAGGAAAACATATAATTTTTTAAAATGAAAGTTAAAGATTATTAAACCTTATTCAGAAAGAAAACTGTTAAAACATTTAATTAGAACATCAATTTTTTTTTAAAATTTAGATAAAAATCAGGAATAAGAACTTCATCTTGACATTTTTTAATTCATTTCAAAAATTTAATATAGTTTTTCTTACAATGAAACAATGTTCTTGAACAATGCTTTTGTGTCAAATTTCACTTAATTGTAATTAATAGAAATTTTAAATTCATAATTTTTTGATTGTTTGATAAATGCTTTGGAATTCAGTATATTATGATATTATTACATTTAAAACAAAGCCAAAATGTACAATACATTTTCGGTTTTCTCAACAAAAATCCTATAATTTTTCTTTATTATGTAAATTTTCCTTTGTATTTATTTTCATTGTATTTTAAATTTTCGAAATTTTGTCACTTTAACAGTAAACTCTAACCATTTTAATGTTGTTTTTCACATAATTATCGAGCGGATGCTTCAAAACACCTGAAACCAAAATTTCACTCAGTTTCTGTGGATGGTAGGATAGTTACGAACTCATATATATTTATAAACTCTTTTAATAACCGTTCTGTTTTCATATATTTTTTAGGAATCTCTTTAAATTTAATTTGAAATGTGTGATGTTTTATTCTTGTAATTATGGTTTCTATAGGGAAGAAATCATTTGGTTTCTAATCCTACTATGACCACTGTTACGTTTTATCAATTTTGAACATTTCGAATTCAAATGTGTAACATTACATTTATATTAATTAAAATGTGTAAATAATTTCAAATACTGAATAGCAAAATTTATTTTTACTAAAATTCATTTTATTTTCTTAATATTAATAAATAATATCAATAAATATTATTAAAGCATCAAAACAAATTTTTTTACGAATATTATTTTAATTGTATTATTAAGACGAGAATCAAGCGATACTGGTCGTAAAATGTTGAATTGATATGTCATTTTAATACATGAATACCCTTTTGATATTCAGTTTTTATTAGAAATTTTTAGAAGCTGTTAATATATATTTTCAAATATAAGGCAAGAGTACTTTATTTTCTTCAAAACATTTACCATAGTTATAAACCTGTATATAAACTGACATGGAAACAATATGTAGTGTTCATTATGTAAGGTACTTTTAGTATTATTTTTAGTTTAAGTTTGGTTTTTCTTTTATTTGAGTGAAAATTTTGTAACGATCAGATTTTTCATTTTGGCGACGACGCAACAAACCAACAATATGAGCAATTTTTGAAAATAAAAACAACTCACTTTTATAAAATGAATAACACATTTCATTTATTTTTTTTTTCCTGTAATAGGGAAATCCACTTAGGGAAATATATAAACTGAACAAGTAATATAAAAAAAAAAAAAAAATTTAAGTCAATTCCTACTTTGTTTTCTCTATATTGCAGAAAGTCCTTTATAAACAGTTTTCATTCATTTTTTTAAGTTTATTTGACGCCTCTTATCTCATTGGTAGATATATGCAGCTTAAATCTAAAAAAAAAAAACTAAAATTAATTAATTTAATTTAATTACTGAATTAATATTTAAAAAATCTATATTAACAAGTGTCATCCACTCCACAGCTTCAAAAAAATGTGTTTGAACTTGAGTGGATGAATAAAAAGTATTTTATTAACGATTGAAAAATTTGAACAAGATATATATAGGGAGAGTGTGAGCTAATAGAAGGAATTGAATAAATGAAAACGTGCTTTATTTACCGATATTTGGCGATTTATCTCTTGCACCAGGCAAACAGAAAATACCAAATTTTTTTTCGTGATGAACGGACTCTGTATATAAGCCAATTCCACTGCATTTTTAATTTTAAAATCCTTCTAAAACCTACCGGCTTATACGCAAAAATATACAGTAATTTAATTTCGTTGGCTAAACCATTTACGAACTACGAAGTAAGAATTTTTAATTTACTAATTTGTACTTTTTCATAAAATAAAAATTTTTTACAAAAACGTAAGATGAAAATCTTCAATATAGTTTTATAATAATAATATAATAAAACTACTATAAAGACGATGCATATATTAGTTTCACTTCATTCAATCTAGATTCAAATCACAAAAGTCTAACACTCATAAATGTCAGATTTAATAAAACTAATAATATTATAAAAAAATAATTTTAAACAACTAATACTCCTAACGAATAAATTCACATTCAGTAGTTACCATCTTTAAAATACAAAAAGTACAAAAATTAAATATTAATAATGAGGAAAGAAGTTTTCAAGCCCTGAAATTTATCATATTTGTATCAAGATTTTCACTAAAATTCTCAAGTGTTTATAAGTTTTATTCAGTTTTTC